>JAJIBD010008429.1:0-31311 GCA_021461705.1 Cryptotis parvus | reverse complement strand
AGTCCATATAAGAAAGGGGGGAAATCTCCAAACATTAAAATTCATAAAGCAAGATATTTCTAAAGAATATATGGCTAAAAAAGAAGTCTCCTAGGAAATTAGAAAATATTTAAACTAAATAAAAACACTACCTAGTCAAAATTTGTGGATGCCTTTAATGCAGTTCTTACATGGAAAGGCAGTGTTGGGATTCTTATATTCAAGTCTAAATTCACAAGAAACTAGAAAAAAATAACCAAACCAAAGCAACTAGAAAGTAGAGTGGTAATGATAAAAACAGAAAGATAATAAAAGAAATTAATTAAGTGAAAAAACACATTGTTCAGGCCAGAGTGATAGTAGAGCAGGTAGGGTATCTGTCTGCATGAAAATATCCTGGTTTTGATGGCAGGTGAGGCAGAAGCAGCAGTGGAGGATCTCTGTGCTTGTTTCGCAATTTCCAGGTTCTTCAGTATTTTCAAGACTGAAAATATTGAATAATAAAGGTCCTAAGACTCAGAGTTGGAAAGTAGAAGAGAAAGGAAAGGACACTTCTTTGCGCAGAGGAATGTATTATAGGACTATGTTAACAGTTTGAATGTTGTAATTTTTAGGGTGGGGTTTGGCTGGTTTGAGTCTTTCTGGCCATCTGCCTCAGGGACTGTTCCTTATCTTAGTCTTGTGACTCTAGTTCTGGGACAAAATTGTATGATCCTGGGGAACACCAGGAGTATTAAAGATAGGGCCTAAGGATGGTGTGGTAAGTTAATGGGGAGAAGTGGAAACTGCTGGTGAGAGAAAACTGTGGGCTCCCTCTCTGGATAGCAAGGGGAAACTTCTGAGGCTTCCTCTTTCATTTTCAATCCCACACACATGCAGTTCCTAAAACCTACCAGGAGTTTGAGCCTTATGCTCAAAGCCAGAGTAAACCCGTCATACCCGTCAGGTGTGACCCTAAAACCAACAAACCAAAGAGTCATTTATTAACTTACCTATAAAACTGTTTTGTGTCTAGCAAGATTTACAATAAAAATAGAACACACAAAATTATTAATGCCAGGAGTAAAAAAGTCTGTAGTGTAGCTTATCATTCAATCATTAAAATAATAGTATGTCATTCAAATATACATACTAAAATAATAAGTATATAAATTCAGCAACATAAATGAAATTGATCAATTCTTGAAAACAACCAATCAAAAATTGTGCCAGAGGACGACAAACAACCATCTCTGTAAACATAAGATAAACTGAATCTATAGCTAAAAACTTTCCAAAAAATAAATTTTCAGGCATACTGGTTTTCCCTGGAAATTCTACAAGCAATTTAAATATTTCTATAATTTTTTCTTCCCCTCCCTCTCCGTCAAAATTTTATAATTTGTCTATGTAATCTCTACATCCAGAGACACAGATACATGAGGCAGAGCTGCTACTGGCTCTCCTGTGCTCCGCTGATCATGAGACATCCAGGAGGGAAGGCAGGTTCTCAGCCCTGGCCCACCACCCTAATAGAGCCTCCGCTAGAAGCCAGAGGAACCCCCCACACCATGAGGGGCAGGCATTTTCAACATCCAGACTCCACAGCTCGTCAGAGCGCCACCCGAAGAAAAGCTGATCTCTAGATCTGCTTGTCAGAGTCCCACCCTACAGTGAAGTCTATTTCAAGCCCAAGTATGCCTGAACCAGAGACACAGATATACGGGCAGAGCTGCTACCAACTCTCCCTGTGCTCGTCTGATCATGAGGCGTCCAGGAGGGAAGGTGGGTTCTAATCCTGGTCTACCATCCCAATAGAGCCTCACAAGAAGCCAGAGGAACTCCCACACTATGAGGGCCACCATTTTCAACATCCAGACTCCACAGCTCATCAGAGCTCCACCCAAGATAAAAGCCAATCCTCCCCGTTCATCAGTAAATGTACAGAACTGAGAGCCTATCTACTACCAAGAGTGTCCCACCCACATGGCAGAGCCTGGCAAGCTACCTGTATTGTAGTTGATATGCCATAAACCAGTAACAATTATAGACCTCATTCCCATGACCTGAACGAATGGTTTGAGGCTCTTCGTATTCCTGGAGCGAGCAGATGTCCTTTGGGATACACTAGCATGCAACAGGACGTATGGAGATGTTACGGGTGCCTGTTCAAGCAAATTGATGAACAATGGGGAGACAAGTGATACAAGTGATACAAGTGAATCTCTACATAATCTACATTCTACATAATCTCTATATAATCTCTCCCAGGCATGAGGGAACATACCCTATTCACTGTATGAAACCAGTAATTACCTGGTTCCAAAAATTTACAAAGATAATAACAAAAGAAAACTACAGGCTAACATAGAAGCAAACTTCCTCACTAGAATAACAGCAAATAAATCCAGGAATATATAAAAAGAATAACCAAGTGTTATATTGGAAAACCAATCAATATGATCACAACAGTAAAACTTTACATTTAGAATAAAAAACACATGATAGGGTTCATTGAGCCAAGAAAGGCACTTGATAAAATCCAACACCAATTCATGAAACACACTCTCAGTAGACAGACCCATAACAGACATCATACTTAATGGTGAAGACCTGATTGGTTTCCCCTAAGATCAGGACAAGGCATGGATGCTCCCAGTATGGCTACAATAAAAGCAAAGGTCACCTTTCATGAGTTGTTGTCTGGAATATTTAATTCCAAATTTAATCCACCCAATTTGGATACTGTGTGGCAATTTGATACACACACACACACACACACATACACACAGAATTACATATAGGAATTCATTAAACTATGTATGGTTGTTCATTGCAGTTCTTATCATAAAATCTAAAGACCGAAAATAGCTCTCCATATTTTCAACAGGGAAATTAATAAAGGAGGCATGATATAGCTGTACAATGGTGACTCACTGGACAGTGAAGGAAAGAACATTCATGAGACATTCTATTATCAGCTTATCCCAAATATTTTATGGGTCTCTGTCCCTCCCTCCCTTTCTCTCATTTCCTAAATAAGCCATTTATTTCACAGGGGCAAAAGGAACATAAATGGAAACCCTGATGATGGGAAAAAAGAAGCCAGGCACAAAGGAGAATGTACTGAGTGATTTTATCTCAAGTTCTAAAAATGAGTACAACTAAGTGAGAAGCTAGAAATCAAAACAGAAGTGGTCTGGCCAAAGGTTCAGAACTTTCTGGAGTGCTGTGAGGAATGGGCAGACGGTGCTGGGATGGTGGTGGTGGTGTGGGGTGGGGGTTGTTGAGGGAGGAAATTGTTAATTGGGTCTCCCAGCCCAATTAACATTTTCCCAAATGGAAGTGAACATTCCAGAGTGTCTGGATTGTATAGCAATTTCACCATTTAGTAAAAAGCATGTAGCACTGGGCTTTCTACAACAGTTTCACACCCATTCATTCCCTAATTGCTTTCATTTGATCCTCTCAACACCCCTGAGGTGTAGGAAGCTTGAGAAGCTTGGGTTCTTTTAGGAAGAAACTGGGAGCTTTGTAACTCCCCAAACTAAGTGCCAAGAAAGAACCAGCCCTTCTAGCCCCCCTTCTCCTCTGGGCAGGGTCACTGTCTGCGCCCAGCTTCTCTCACTTCGTTCATCCCTCCAAGTTCTGCTGAAGATTTCATCTGAGAACTGTGACAGTGCAGACGCGAAAGTAGCCAGAAATGTTCTAGAGCCCCTCTCCCTTTGCACCTAGCGTGGGAAAGCGGCAGGTTTTCACTCTGGCTAACACAATTATATCCGCCTGAAATAGTGCAGCCTCCAGGCACCAGCTACTATATAAGAATGTGTAAAACAGAAGGGCCAGCTGCAGAGGGAAGGCTTTTAAAATTCTCTTTCTTAGGTGCAAAGAGTCCAAACTGGAGTAAGGGAAAGCCTCTTCAACAAGTGGTGCTGGGAAAACTGGACAGCTACATGTAAAAAATGAATTTGGACCTGTGTCTAACACCTTGCACAAAAATCAGATCAAAATGGATTAAAGATCTCAATATCAGACCTGAATCCGTAAAGTACATTGAAGAAAATATAGGAAAAACCCTTCACGACATTGAAGCTAAAGACATCTTCAAAGGTGAAACACCATTAACAAAGCAACTAGAAGAAAAGATAAACATATGGGACTACATGAAACTAAAGAGCTTCTGTACCTCAAAAGAAACAGTGACTAAGATACAAAGGCAGTCCACAGAATGGGAAAAGAATATTCACCCAAAACCCATCTGATAAGGGGTTAATATCCAGGATATATCAGGCACTGGTACAGCTATATAAGAAGAAAAAGCCAACCCCATTAAAAATGGGGAGAAGAGATGAACAGAAACTTTGACAAGGAAGAAATTCAAATGGCCAAAAGGCATATGAAAAAATGCTCATCATCACTAATCATCAGAGAGATGCAAATCAAAACAACAATGAGATATCACCTCACACCACAGAGACTGGCCCATATTCTAAAGGGTAAAAGCAACAAGTGCTGGCATGGATGTGGGGAAAAGGGGACTCTCATACATTGTTGGTGGAATGTCGACTTGTACAACCTTTCTGGAAAACAATATGGACATTCCTCCAAAGACTAGAAATTGAGCTCCCTTTGACCCAGCCATACCACTCCTGGGAATATACCCTGGGAAGCCAAAAACACACAGCAGAAACACAATCCACACTTTTATTTTCATAGCAGCACTATTCACAATAGCCAGAACCTGGAAACAACCAGTATGCCCGAGAACTGATGACTGGATAAAGAAACTGTGATACATCTACACAATGGAATACTATGCAGCTGTTAGGGAAAACTGATCACTTGATCACTTGATCACTTGAATCCCGTTACTCATCGATTTGCTCGAGCGGGCGCCAGTAACATTTCCATTGGACCCTATCACGTGCCAATGTAGCCCAATGGCATCTGGTTGATTCAGGAATATGAAGAGCCTCAAACCGTTCCTTCAGGGTCTTAACAAGGAAGTCTGACCATCTTGTAGGTGGGCGGCCACGTGATCTTTTGACATCCCGTGGGGATCCAGTCGGTAACGGCTCTAGTCCAGCGGTTGTCTCCAAATCGCATTACATGTCCAGCCCATCTGATTTTCGATGCCTTGGCAAACGAGACAGCGTCCCTGATTCTGGAATAGCGACGGAGGTCAGAACTCCGATTCCTTCTCTCACTTGAGTGAGACGTGATATTCCAAGCATAGCTCTTTCGATGCCTCTCTGGGAGACCCGAATAGCATTCTCATCCTGCTTTCGTAGGGCCCAGGTCTCTGAGGCGTATGTTAATGCAGGGAGAACGGTGGAGTCAAAGAGATGTGCCCGGAGCCGGAGGTTCTTTGTCCTTTTAGCTATTTCTTCGATGCCTTTGAAGGCATTCCATGCCGCTCTCTTCCTCCTGCGCAGCTCAGGTTTTAGGTCATTCATCATGTTGACTTCTCGACCTAGGTACACATAACTGCTGCATTCAGAGATGTTTGTTCCATTGAGAGAGAATGGGGCCTCTGGAACTAGTTCATTTCTCATGAACATAGTTTTCTTCAGATTCAGCTGTAGACCTACCTTTCCACATTCTCGGTCAAAGTCAGCCAGCATTTGTGCCGCTTGGCTAATGTTTGGTGTTATTAGAACGATGTCATCAGCGAAGCGGAGGTGGTGTAGTTGCCGACCATCTATCTTCACTCCCATTCCTTCCCATTCTAATTGTCTCATGATGTTCTCGAGGGTGGCACTGAAGAGTTTTGGTGAGATGGTATCACCCTGTCGAACCCCTCTTTTGACATCAATGATCACTTCTTTGTAGAATGGTGAGATCCTGGTGGTGAATCCATAATACAGCTCACGAAGGATCTTGATGTATTGGGTTTGAACACCCTGTTTGACTAGGGCTTCGATGACTGCTTCAGTTTCCACAGAATCAAAAGGCTTTCTGTAAATCAATGAACGTGAGACAGAGTGGCATCTTGTACTCCCTACAAACCTCAATGAGCTTGGTTACTGTGTGGATATGGTCGATTGTGCTGAATCCTTTCCGAAACCTGCTTGCTCGCATGGTTGACCTTCATCTAGTGTTCTGCTAATCCTGTTCAGGATGACTCGTGTAAACAGCTTGTAGGAAAACTGAAGTTATGAAATTTGCCTATAAATGGATGGACATGGAAAGCATCATGTTGAGTGAAATTAGTCAGAAGGAAAGAGAGAGAGCATAGAATGACTGCATCTATTTGCATGACATAAATATATCAGGTGGTCTTACTAAAAGTGGAAATTACCGCCAAACGTGAAGGAGTCAGAGGTTAGGTAAGACAGAGAAGGAAACATGTGTGAATAAATGTCGAAAGGGCTGATACCAACATAGAACTGAGCATTAAATACAGGTAAAAAATGCACATGATGGCTTCCAAGTGTATGTAGTGCAACCCACAATGTGTAGGAGAAGGGAGAGAGAGGGAGAAAGAAAAGAGATAAAGAACCTGCCATTTAGGCAGGCTATGGGGGGGGAGGGAATTGGGGACATTGGTGGTGGGAAATAGGCACTGGTGGAGGGCGGGTGCTGGAACACTATGTGACTGAAACCTCCAAACATGAACAACGTTGTAATTGTATATCTCACGGTGGTATGATAAAATGTTTAATTTAAAAAAAATTCTCTTTCTTGCCCAGCATTGCGTCTCAGTGTGCTGCGCTGAGGCGCCCCTGGCCTGATCAATGCCGGCTCCCCAGACTGCCTGCCTCTCCCTGGCCTCCTGCTAACCACTAATTGGTCTCCAAGTCCAAAGTTTGTTGTTGTTTTATTTAGTTCGTCTGTTTGTTTTCTCCCTGTGCCACATATGAGTGAAATCCCAACGTTCCTGTCTCTCCATCTGGCTTTTTTTCAACCAAGTTTGATGCCCTGAGATTCACCGGTGCTGGCGTAGCCCGCAGAGTTTCACCCTTCTTAATCCCCAAGTAGTATTCTTTATGCCATTTAGAGATACAAGCTAGATGCCATCAGGCCAAAGGCATTTAGATTGTATCCAGCTCTTGGCTATTAGCGAGAATGCTGCTGCAAAAATGGGGTGGACATACCTCTTTGAATTCGCGTTTTGGTGCCTTTGGGGTAAAATCCTCGCAAGTGGGATATAACTGGCTTCTAAGGAACTGATATTTTTACTTTGGGGGAGCTCTGCAAGGGCTTAAACCAGACCCACACCAATCTCTGGGCCACATCCCCAGCCCTATTTATAATATTTTTGAGAAATCCCAGACTGCTTCCCATCCTGGCCCTACCCATGTCATATTCCCAGCAACCGGCGACAAGGATCTCCTTCTCTCTCCATGCCTGAAGAGTACAAGTTTTTGGTTTCATTTTGTTTTTGGGCCACAATGAGTAGCTCAGGGCTTATTCCTGGCTCTGTGCTCAGGAATCTCGTGGCAGGGCTTAGGGGACCATATGGGATGCAGGGGATTTATTTTTAAATTTTTAAAATTTATTTTGGGGGCCCCACCCTTTGGTGCTCAGAGTTTAATCCTGGCACTGCACTCAGGGATCACTCCTGGCGGACTTGGGGGGACCATGCGGGATGCCAGGGAAAGAATCCAGGACAGCATACGCAAGGCAAGCAGCCCACACACTACACTATTTCTCTGGCCCCATCAAGTACCATTTCAACGCATGCTTTGCCCTCAGATGTTGGCCTACTCACCCCCACTTTCAGAGCCCCAGTTTTCCTGAATACAGAGAGCTGGACGAGATTAGTTCTAAGCAGGATCCCATCGGGAACTAGAATAGACCAGTATTGGTCAGCATCATCCAAAACCTCTCCCCTATATCCCATCAGCTCACACATCTCTGCAGAGAAAAATCTCAAAATTCCCAAGCTGAAAGGACCTAATTCCTGGTACAGACGCCCCCAAGTCTCTGGGATAAGTTCTTTTATTTTGTTTGGTACAAGAAAGTTCTGAAGGATGTAGTGGCCTCCCTGCGTCTCTACTGGGTCAAGAAATTGGGTCCCAGTTCCAGTTCCATTCCTAGCTGAATGTGCTGCTCTTTATTTTGTTTTTGGGCCACAACAGCAGTGCTCGGGGCTTGCTCCTGGCTCTGTGCTCAGGAATCACTCCTGGTGAGCTCCGGGACCATAATGGGTGCTGGGGATGGAACCCGAGTTGGCCACGTGTGAGCAAGCACCTAACCCACTGTACCATCACTAAGTCCTGAACATGCAAATTTCAAGCAGGAGTCCCCCGCTGGAGAGACTCCAGGCTTCTCCCACAAAATGAAATGACCCCTCCTGATCGCCTTCCTTGATTGCTGAGCACGCCTATCAAAGAAAGAAGGACAGGCCTACTGGGAACAAAATAAAACTCCAGCTCAGATGAAGGGACTCTGATATTTTGGGAAAGGAAGCCTGAGCCACCTTCTAAGTCCCAGCAGCCAAAGCCAACCTTTTCTCTCCCTGTTGCCAGCGCAGTGCAGGGCTCCTACCGCTAGATGGCGATAGCTGTCACCTGCAGATTCCCGGGAAGGGTGTGGGGAACCATGGGGCCTTCTGCTCTAAGAAAACTAGGCCAAAGCTGGCTTGTTACATCACTGCTAATGGAAGCAGCTAGTTCAGTCTGGATTTTCTCTATTGCAGGCGGCAGTGAGAGAAAACATCCTGTTCCTGTGTATCCAATGTTAATTACTGGTCCTGAAGTCGGTCTATCCCCCAGGAATTGGTCCTGGGGTCTCCCTGGAATGTCCACCTTTCTACCCATGCTGTCTCTGGCCTCTTCTTACCAGCCACTCAGCCCCTACCCTCTGTGAGGCTTTTAATGCATCTCTTGTCTTCAAATCCCAACTGGATTCATCATGATAGTCCATGGGCAGATCCTAGGTACCCTGCTAAATGCAGCGCAGACCCTGCCATCTCAGGGAAGGAGAATGTGCTAAAGTACGTGATTTAGAACGACTCTTTCTGACTATTATAGTTCCTCTTTCCTTGACTAAAAGATGGAATTAAGCCTACATATACACATTTTCAATTAATTGTGTTAATACTGGTTATATTCTGATGCTTAGGACCTGGCACTTAAAAAGCAATACCCCTTATTTACTAAGCACTTATTAGGTCCAGGAGTATGATCTGATTGAATGTCCATGTCAATGAGTTCATCATTCAAGGTTGCATGGAATTTGAACCTGGTCCTGTCTGGCTCCTGGTTTGGGTTTTCTGTAGGGTCCATACCTGGCAATGCTCAGAGCTTATTCCTGGCTCTGCATTCAGGATCACTCCTGGCGGTGCTCAGGGAACCTTGAGCAAGGCAAGAACCTTACCCTCTGGACCATGTCTCTAGCCCCTGGTCTGGTTCCTGCATCTCTGACTTGGCAGCTCCTCAAGAGAGAAGACGAGCAGCCAGAAGCAGAGAACAGAGAGATGCTAAAGCCTGCAGACCGTCCTGGGCAAATGCAAGCTGCCCTGATAAACTGTGCCATTCGGGTCTCAGAGATCTTGTCCTTAATCGACTCTGACACTCACTGGGGCTTTGGGATCTGGGGCAAGTCCCCTCCTTGGGGGCTCACTGCATCGGTCTATGAAAGGAGGTGACTTGACAAAGCATAATTTTCTATACTTGCCTGGCCTTCACAATCATGTGGAGTCCTTCTTCAAAGCTTGACTTTGGGGACTCCACTTCAGAGCAGCTACAGCAGAAGCCCCCCAGGGACGCATCTGGATGCCTGCGTTAATACATGACTTATGAGTCTCAAGACCAAGAAAGTCAGAACAAGATCTGCGGCCCGGAGGCTCTTCCTTCTCCAAGCTCTGATTCTACCTGTCCCGGCACATTCCTTTTCCCCCTCCCTACAGACACTGCCTTGAACCCCAAGAACCTCTCTCTGGGCCTCATATCCCATTCACTGCTTACCTCCTCATCCCACATAGATCTGATGGCTCCTTTCTTCCTGTAAGGCATTCAGCTTCTCAAGGGAACAGAAGCTGTATAAATAATAAATGGAATTTACAGTAGTGTTTGGAATTCACTTAAGCACTACACACATAGCTACAGTGAAATTTCCTTTTTAAAAATCATCTTTTCATTACAAGAAGAAGCAGCTTTTCCCCTGACTTGTCTATTATGCAAATTGGGATATTTTGACAAGATTTGATTACAATGTCCAATTGGAAGGCATCATTTCCATCCGTACAGGGTACCCTGCTGCCCCAATCATTGATGCCAGGGGCCCTGGACCACAGACTGCATTGCAAACCTCCATCAGGGTAACCAGTACAGTATCTTGCAGGCCTCGTGGACAAAATAAGGAAGAAGCCCCAAGGCTCCAAGCCAAGTCAGTCTCATCGGTGTGGCTGCTCTTTTAAGTCCTCCCAGTGCTTGTTTTCCAGTTTTCAGAGTCATCAAAGCGGAACCACAGAGCACTCCTACTTCTTTTTCGGCTGCTAAATTCCTTACTGAGTTCTGGCCAACCATTGATATGAGTTGAAACAGACTGAGACTCATACTGGGCGAAACGTCTGGGTTCAGGGAATGTTTTCTGGGAGACCCGAGTATCCTGAGCTGGGTTTGGAAAGATCAGTCAGCTCTTACCACCAGGGTCCTGCAGGTTGGTTTCTTTAACATTTACTATCTCTTCTCAGTTCAGCAGCCAGAAAGAACTATGGAAACCAAAGGCCAATCATGTATCTCTTTGGCTCATAGGCCCCCTTTGGGATTTATATCATCAGCCCTCTGGTCCTTGGGTCTTCAGCCTTCAAATGACATTGGTGGCTGTTTTGGTTTCCTTTCTTGCAGATGGCAGATCGTGAACTTCTTAGCCCCTATAAAGATGAGAATTAGTTTCTATAGTAATTCTTCTTATATGTACATGCATACTTATGTGTTTGTGTACATCTGCATACGTAACTATGTCTTAGTGATTTTCTTTCTAGAAAACCCTGATAAGGGCCATGGAAGGGCTTAGAATTTACTTCAAAGAGATCTTCAAAAAATCTTCATGAGAAGATGCACTGGAGACCCATGAACCAAGGACTGATTCAACCAACAATGTGGCAGAGACCCAGGGTGGGCATCTCTGTGTGATAAAGATCTGATTTTTGACCCATTTGGGCCCTGATGTTGTAAGGATCCCTGATGGAGCAGATGGGGATCCAAAAGGATTATAAAAGGCTCTGAAATCTTCTTCTGGAGCAACAGGTAAGATACAGTCACCATTTCCTGAGTGAGGAAAGCAGCATAAGGAGCAGATTCAAGCAGATTACTCAGGCCCTGTGGCTTCAAAGATGACCTGGGCTACACCGAGCAGCACTCCAGAGGCCACAGGGTTGCACCAGGCAAGGCTTGGGGTCCATGTGGTCCTGAGCATCTGCAAGAAAGACTGGTACTTTAACTCCTATACATCCTCTCCTTCTCCTTCCCCTCTCTCATTCCCTCTCTCTCTCTGTCTTCCTCTCTTATCTCTCTCTCTCTCCTACCCTCTCTCTTTCTCTGGCTTTTGAAATAAGTTTTTATTATAGGAAAAACTAAAAAGTTAGGAGAATTGTGAGTTAAACCCAATCTCCATAACCTCCTTCTTTTCTCTGAAATTCTTAGAGAAAAACAGAATGAAAAGACAGTAATAATGATCAATGAGAATAATAGAAACATCTAGATAGACCATCATAATATAAAATATTAAAGCTCGCTAACATGACCGGGACAGACAACTCAATGATCTGAGCATACAGGCATTGCATGCAGGGGACGTGGATTCTCCCCCAGCACCACATGATCCTCTGAGCACTGCCAGAATAACCCTGAGCGCTGAGATGGAGGCAGCCTCTGAGCCCTACTGGGTGTGGCCCAATATATTAAAAAAGAAAAAGAAACAATCAAAACCAAAAAATTTGCAAGTATTTCAGTGTTGGGAGAAAAGGGACCCTCAGTGGGTCAAAATGCATCTCTTTTCTCCCAAAGCACCAAAGATAATGTGGAAAGGTGGAAAGAAATGTGGAAAGGAAGCCAGGTTCATCTTCTCTGGGGGTGTTGAGGGAGGTGGAACCTGCCCAACAGTAAGAAGTGGGGGGGAGGGGTGGCAGCAAGTCCAGGCAGTGGGAGGACGTCACTGCTCCAGAAAATCAGCCCTGGGAGAGAAGAGCTGGAAGTGGAACCATTTGCAATGTGAGGCCTAATATGAGGAGTCAAATTTAACTAGAGATCTGGAAACCTTTGGAAATCATCAATAAGTCAAGAGTATATTACCAAGAAAGATATTTAGAAAAGTCTGATTAGTATTCCCATAGGAGGGCATCCCACAGAAAATAATCTAGACATCTCGATTACAAATTTGAGCGTTCGAATAAAGAAACTGAACGCAGGGACTGAACATCAGAGAGGTAAAACTAAAGACCAAAATGACTAAACAAGGACGGGTTGAATCCAGAACTTGTCCCCAAGCAAAGCTCAGTACCAGGGCTCACTCCATTAATATGGGTGGTAAGAGAGAGAGGGAGGGAGGGAGGGAGGGAGGGAGGAGGGAGGGAGGGAGGGAGAGAGGGAGAGAGAGAGAATGGAGAATAAATCCAACAATGACCAAACTCTATCAGACAGGAGTTCTATAAAGAGGAAACAGAGAAAACTGGAGAAGGACTCAAAAAAAAAAAGTGGGGAGGGAAAGAAAAAGGAAAAAATTGCTTGATTTCAAAGGTCCATTAGGTGCTGATCAGGTTAAATTTGAAAAACTTCATATTTATTTAGCGTGTGGAAAAATTTGCAAGGAAGAAAGAAAAACTCAATAGCAAACAATTTCCTTAGAAAGGAATGAGAATCGAGTGTTATCATAATACTCACTGGCGCACTGAGTGTAACAGGCACTTGAACAATAATAATGTCAGAGCTCTAAAGAAATTTATTTTTAACCTAGAATTTGATGCCCAGTAAAACTATCATTGAAGGAGGAAGGGAAAAAGAAAGATAGTATCATTCCTACTAGAAAGAATTCTTAGACGGTATGGAACCACATGAAATGAAAAAAAAGAAACCAATAAAGAAAATATGAGATGCAAAAATCATGTAAACAAAAGTCAAAGAAATTTAGAATACTAATTGAACTACGTGATTCTGTTAAAATCGTTACTCTTTTTAGACCGTAAGTTCCAGATTACATCAAACGACCCATGTTGGGGAGGAAAGAAAAAGAACAGGAGGAGATAGGAAGTTGCCAGAAGCAAGATTCTGTTGTTATTTTACTGCCCAGCCTGGGGAGGATCTAAATAGGAACTAATTCAGGTATCAGAGATCCAACTAATATCAGTCTATTACAGTGGTCTGGATAAACAAGTTTAAACCATTAAAGAAGGAAAAACTAAAATGAAAAGTCATTCAATTAATCTGAAATGAAAGGCAGGAAGTATGGCACGGACCTTGAAATTCATGAAAAATAGAACACAAAAATTGGCAGAGTGAGTCAAATAAATAAGTAACATGAAGAAGTTTGAGAAGTCTAAATTGCTCTTGGATAACAGAGACTCTTAAATTAAGTTAAAAAAAATTAAAAGGGGGGCCAAGGACATATTACAGCAGGCAGGTGCTTGCCTAGCATATAGGTGACCAGGACTCGATCCCTGGCATCCCGTGTGGTCTCCAAGCCAACCAGGAATGCATCCTGAGTGCTGAGCCAGGAGTAAACCCGATCACAGCTGGATGTAGCCCCAAACCTAATAAAATAAAATAAAAATAATCTAAAGGGTCTGAGGATGCGGCTTGGGTGGCAGGGAGAGCACATGCCCAGTGTATATGAGGTCCTGGATCTAGTCATGATCCTCCCTCCCCGCATCACATGTGTGGCCCTGGTGGCCCCCACAAGTGCAGCGACCAAAAATAGTTAAAAGTCAGCTACAAGGTAAGCTAAGAAAACATATCACTTGTATCACTTGTCTCCCACAGTTGTTCGAGTGGGCACCAGTAACATCTCCATTCGTTGGGAATGAGGTCCGTTATTGTTACCGTTTTGGCACATCGAATACACCACAGGTAGCTTGCCAGGCTCTTCCATGGCTCTGGGTTCATCCCAGCGGGCCCAGTCCTTTTCTATGCCAGACCATATAACTAATACAAAAATAACAGATCAGAGGTAAAATAAAAAAAATGAGGCCACTGGGGAGATAGTACAGGTATTAGCCTTACATACAGCTGACCCAGGTTCAATCCCTGGCACCACACATGGTCTTCATGGACCACATATGGTCAAGGAGTGACCCTTGACCACAGAGTGGGAGTAAGCACTGAGCACCACCATCTGTGGCTTCTTAGACCACCCCTCAATTTAAAAACAAAAAAATTTTAATTGAATTACAGTAAGATACACAGTGACAATGTTGTTCATGATTAGGTTTCAGTTATATAATGTTCCAACACCTGATCCTTCACCAGTGTACAGTTCCCACCACCAATGTCACCAGTTTATCTCCTGTGCCCTCCACCTGCCTTGGAGGCAGGCATTTCTCTCTCTCTCTCTCTCTCTCTCTCTCTGTCTCTATATCTGTCTCTCTGTCCTTTCACACCTTCAATTTTAAAAAATTAGTGAAAATAGCTATCTAATGAAAATACTAAATACTAATGAAAACAAAGTAGGTAGGGTTATCACGATACCAAATGAAAAGAATTCAATGTAACAAACAAGACAGGTGTGGCCAGAACAACAGGATAATGGGTAGGGTGTTTGCCTTGTACACGGTAGACTGGGGTTCTATCCCAAGCATCCAACATGGTTCCCCAAGCACCACCAAGAGTAATTTCTGAGAGCCAGGAGTAACCCCTGAGCGTCACTGGGTGTGGTCCCAACAAGACAAAAAAAATGACAGGGAACAGAGGCATCTATAGGAAAGACACATCTGCCACAACTTATATGCACCCAATAATAAAGCTTCGATCCATAGAGCAAAAACCAACATATTGACAAGAAGTGATAAATCATAATCGTATAAAGAGATTTTTATTACTTAGAAAGCACCAGATTAAGTAGCAGCTATAGGTCAAGTAGACAAGATGCTGAGTATGATATATGCTAAAGTCCTAAAAAGTATGATTTAATAGATTTAGATACTCATACCAAGAGACGGCTTTGAGGCTGCACAGTTCATCCTGTAAATGCAAGGACTGAGAGAATACCTACTACTGAGAGTATCCCACCCGCACAGCAGAGCCTGGCAAACTACCTGTGTCGTATTTGATATGCCCAAAACAGTAACAATAATAGACCTCATTCCCATGACCTAAACAAATGGTTTGAAGCTCTAGTGTTCCTGGAGCAGGCAGATGACCTTAGGTTACACTAGCACGTGACAGGAACTAAAGGAAACGTTACTGGCGCCTGCTCGAGCAAATCTATGAACAATGGGAAGACAAATGATACTAAGACACTACTCTTTTTTTTAGCCACACATGAAACCACATCACAAAAAGTAACTAATTTATGAGATCACAAAGGAAATCTTAATAAACTCCATGAGAAATTTGGACAAGTTACTTTCTAGGTGAAAATACAGTAAAATTAGAAATTAATAACCCCAGAATAACCCAAATGTCCGACACAATGAGCCATGAACAACTCTTAAATAATCCTTCAGCTAAAAAGGAAAACTTAATAGTACTCTTCAGAAATTAATGAAAAGGAGGGGGCCATATAGCAAAAACTTGATTTACATAAATGAGGGAAACATATACTTCAATTCTTTAAAAAAAGAAAGAAAGGGGAAAAGCTGAAAACAAAATGACAAAGCTTTCAACTCAAGAAGTGAAAGAAAAACAGAAATAGTGAAATCTGAGAAGGATGTTAATAAAGTCCAAGAAGTGATGAGTAGATGGGCTGCAACTCAACGGTAGGGCATCTGCCTTGTGTGTGTGAGTTGGATGCTCTGTGCCACCCGCATCACCAAGCCATATGCCTGGCTCCCAGTGCGAGCCCGGTGCCCCAGGAAGCATTCAGCCCCGCGCTGTAGCAAAGCAGGTCATCAAAGTGCACCAAAGTCTGTGCAGGCACCGCACCCAAAGGTGTGACCCTCATGCTTGCAACAATGCAACAACAACAAAGGGAAGGGAGAAGAAGAACAAAGGAGGAACGAAAAACCCCAAAAAAGATGAATAAAACAAAAAGCTGTTTTCTTGGACAGACCAATAAGTTGGCAGTGCCTATGGCAAGCCTGAGAGACAAGAGGGAGGGTAAAGAAGAATAACAGAAAATGGCAACGTTGAGAATGAGAAAAAGAAACAAAGCGACAAAGCCTATGCTTTCATGGGCTAATTTTTACCAAGGCGTTGAAAACTGAGAGAACTGAGTAATTTTATGAGAGACCATAAATCACAATGATTGGCTTAAAAGAAGGCATACAATAATTGTCGAAAGTGCTAATACCGACCTAGAACTGAGCATTAAATACAGGCAAAAAGATACACATGACATCATTTTAATGTATGTATTGTAATCCACAATGTGGAAGGGAAGGAAAAAGAGAAAGAGAGAGAGAGAGAGAGAAAGAGAAAGAAATAAAGAACCTGCCATAGAGGCAGGCTAGGGGACGCGGGGAGGGAATCGGGGACATTGGTGGTGGGAAATGGGCACTGGTGGAGGAACAGGTGCTGGAACTGTATGACTGAAACCCAAATGAACATCTTATGAACATCTTTGTAATTGTGTATCTCACGGTGGTATAATAAAATATTTTAAAAAGGGAAAAAAGAAGGCATACACAGGAGCAGAAACCCCAGAGGACATTGAAATAGTGATTAAATTCTCACCCCTTTAAAGCACAATGGTGAGAAATTTTATAGACTTGAAGTTTCTAGCAAGTATTTCAGAAATCCAGAGTTCCCTGTGTTACCCCACCCAGGGCATCAAAGAAGACAGAGATTCATTTTAGGGGACTAGCATAATCCATTTCCAAAGTTAGAGAAGAAACACACAGACATATGTAAAGGAGACATATACCAGTTACCAACAAAAGATACAAAAAATCATGACGTGTGAGAAAATCAAAATTAGTGATGAAGGGCTGGACTGGGAGGCAGCAGGCGGGGAGGGCGTTTGCCTTGCACGTGTCTGACCTGGGTTGGATCCCCAGCATCCCATAAGGATCCCTGAGCACCACCAGGAGTAATTCTGAGCACAAAGCCAGAAACAGTTCCTGAGCACTGCTGGGTATGGCCCAAAAAACGAAAAAGAAAAGAAAAAAAATATCATGACAAGAAGTTGCCAGGTTCACAATTGAACACCAATCGGATCTGATGGGGTTGAAATCATCTCAAAAGATAATTTTGATATATGCTGAATTTCATTTGCATTTAGCACCTATACTTAAAAAATTTGACCTAATAAAGCTTCTATTATAGGTACAAAGCAGACAGCAGAGCTAATGACAGGTTAGCAGAACTTCACCCTATTCAGGATTGCAGGTGAGGGTACAATAGTGTCTTTTGTGGGGGTGCTATGGTTGGGGCCACACACAGCTGTGCTAAGGCCTTTACTTCTGGGTCTATGCCCAGGGGGTCACTGAAGAATTGTAGGTTGTGCAGCGGATCAACCTGGGTCTTCTGCAAGCAAGATGAGAACCTTACTTTCTGTACTATAACTCTAGTCCCTCAATCTTAAGAACTTTCCCGGGAGATAGTCAGGAAAAGAAAATAAGAAACACAGCCCTGGACAGAAGGAGACAAAACTGCTTGTTATTTGCAATCAATTGAATTTTCTTCCTAGAAAATTCCACAAAAACCCACGAGGCTACTATCATCAAAGTGGAATTCATCAGGGTGACAGGTATAAAATCAACAAACACAAAGTTAGTTACCTCCTGACCCATGACAATAAATGAGTGTGAGCAGTTTACAATCCTATTCACACATAGGGGGAAAAATAAACCAAAGAATACCTCTAACAATTCATAAATGTCAGCAGAAGCAAGGCAGAGAGGGAAGGACAAATTAAACAATCAGATGGAGACAGGATGAAAATAATGACTGCACAGCGTTTGCTGGAGCTTGTGTGGTGTTGAGTTTCTGTGTGTTAGAGTCCCACTCTCCTCCTGTAGCCTGGACTTAGGGAGCAAAGTCTGAACCCAAACTCAGCCTTGGTGTCCAGGGACAGGCCACTTGCAGACTGAACACTTGCTTAGCGATTGGGGAAACAAGGGGCCTGTTGTTTCCGTGAGACACGAAGTGCTTTGGGGATTAAAGGGTGAAGAAACAACGGTCAGCAGCAAGTGGCAAGCGGCCACATTTGCTGACTCAGTTTCCAGTATGGGCCTTGACCGAGGTGCAGTCCAGGGGTCAGGAAGTGGACAGTCTCTCTCTCCACTCAACCCCCAACCCTGAAAAAAAAACACTAAAACAACTATGGTGTCCAAACAGATGGCAGAGCACATTTGAAAACCACTTTAACACAGTAATTTTTTTTTTGGTCTACTTGGTCTTTATTCCTTCAGTCAAAGTCCTACCAGCTGTCACCATTTCAAAGAAAATGTCAGGGGCTGGTGGCTTCCTGTGTCTCTGGGCTCAGTGAGGCAGGCAGGTGGGGGCAGGGATGCCTGTGGGATGTAGTCCTGGCTACTGACTGGGCTGGAGGGTGACCGCAGGGTGCATGCTCCTCCTCAGAATGAACCCCTCTGGAGTCTGTGACGCCCAAGAAAACCCTTTCCAGCCACGCAGGGCACTAATGCCTGCTTGCTCCCAAGCACTTTCCAGGGGAGGTCAGAGTTTGTATGTCTGTTTCACAGAAAGAATAAATGGGGAAGCCTGACTTATGGTCTTGTATTATAAGCTGTGTGACCTTAGGAAAGTTGCTTTCCCTCTCTGGGCCTCAGTTTCTCCATGTGCATGGTGAAATCCACCAAAGGGCCTTGGAAGCCCTCCCTGCCTCAGGCTCAAGACAACAGTCCAGAATTGGGGATTCCACCCTCATCTCTGCATGGTAGAGCCAGCTTCCATCCCAGCATCCTCTTTCTGGACTCTAGAGAATCCTCTGACACCCTAAGGAAATCAGAACTTTGGAAGTGCAGGAAGCTACGGAACGAGGTCTCCACGCCCCCCACCTCTGCGCGGGCCTCCCAGCTCCAGCACCAACCAGTAACCTCTTTAAATGGCAGCCAAATAGGGAAGTTGGTTTCTTGTGCAGTCAAAATTGGAAAGAAAAAAAAAACAACTTGATGAGTAATTTGCTGAAACCAAGCCCCCTAACCTTTCAGAAAGGAGCCTCTCAGCTGATTTCGATCGAGAACCCGAATGGTGCATCTGAATCTCTCTCTCTCTCTCCCTCTCCTCTCTCTCTCTCTCTCTCTCTCTCTCTCTCTCCTGTCACTGCTGTCACCGCTGCTGCCTTCTCTGGGAGGTAGACCCCTGCCTTCCTGCTCAGTCCTGGCCTGCATCTGAAGTCATCGGTCAGCAGTAAGGGCTTTGCCGCCCCATTACCCACAATCAATTTCCCCACCATTAAATTGCCACATGCTGCAGCAACAGCCTTCCTAAGCCAGAGCCACGTCCGAGGCCAGCCCGGAGCCCTTCCAAGGCCACCTCTGGACTCCTGATCCCCAGGCTTCTCTGAATCATCCCGAGGTGTCTTGATCTACTGTGAGGACTGACCCAATGCCACAATGCAGGTGGGAAATCTCGCCTCTGCCTTCAAGGTTCATCTTTCTCAGCCCCCTGAGTTTGGCGCTGGAGCTCAGGTAGTAGCAGCCTGGGGCTAGGGGCCCACTTTGGGCAGTCAGCAGCAGCAGCAACACAAACTGGGTGCCAGGCTGCCCTTGGCCCTAACACCAGGCCCGGCCAGCAGACTGGCCTTGTCCCAGAGACTAGCTCTCCGGCACATCACGTAGGTGTCACGTCTGAAAAAAGAAAAGCTGAATGTGTTTACCACTTTTCCTTGGCCAATGCCAGCTGGATCAAGGGCCACTGGGGCTTAACTTATAAGCCAGCGGCATCGCTGGACTCAGCTGGCTGGGTGACGACTGTGACACCTGCTGAGGATGGAGAGGGAGCGGCTGGACGGGCAGCACCCCCAGGGGCAGCCCAAGTCCCCAAGACTGTGGGCTAATGGCAACCTTCACAGAGCAAGAGGGGGTCTGCCAGGCCCCATGGAGCCTCCCCGGCTTCCTGCAGGACGTTCCTGAACATCCAGAAACAGGGGCAGTCTGACCTTCTGAACAAGAACTCAAGGCCTTCTTCTGAACAAGAATTAAGGGTGACCTTCTGAATCCTGGTAAACAACAGGATCAAGACATTGGTGGTGAGAAGTGTAGACTAGGGAAGGGAGGGTGTTGGACACGGCATGACTGAAACCTATTCAGGAACAACTTTGTAACTGTGCGTCTTTCATACCTATACCTATACCTATACCTATACCTATACCTATACCTATACCTATACCTATACCTATACCTATACCTATACCTATACCTATACCTATACCTATACCTATACCTATACCTATATCTATACCTACAGCATCAGATAAACAGTAGGAGAATCCTGATGATGTGCAGATGAATGCAAACATGGAAATTCAGGCTGTGTCAACCTGGAAGTCCTGAGACTGCTGTTTTAACCACAAGTTTCCAAAAATATGGCAGAGCGACTCCAGAAGTCCCAATGACATCTGTATGGACAGGTTCAACTCAAGACAATCTGCTCTGTATGGGCTGGGAGGGAGCCCACAGGATGGAGGGGGACGAAATTCTCTGACTCCCACTTGGGCTCAAGGTTCTTTCTGGCGGGCTCTTGGATATAGGTGTCAAAACTGTGAAGAGGGGGTCCTCAGAGGGCATTTTGAGAGGAGCAGCTGGGAGAGTTGATTTTTACTAGATGATCTAGATGATTCCAGAACCAGGGAACTGCCGGGCCCCAGAGCACCCAGGAGGGGGAGCTCAGGGGGCGGCGTAAAGGCTGGTGTTTTACTCGCCTTCTACTGTTTACTTTACATGTGGTCTTTTACTACCACATGAAGTCTTTGCCACTAAACTGTGATTTTACACTTGAATGTAGTCACGCCTCTCCCCAGCAATGGTGCTGGATAATAGGTCCACTTCTTTCTCCCAAAACAGGGACTTGCAGTGTCCTCAGGATCACTCAGATGGTCCAAATGCTGGATAGTTCAGGAAGCCACGAGAGAAGGATGCTTTTTTTTTTTTTTTTTTGCTTTTTGGGTCACACCCGGCAATGCTCAGGGGTTTCTCCTGGCTCTGCACTCAGGAATAACTCCTGGCGGTGCTCAGGGGACCATATGGGATGCCGGGGATCAAACCCGGGCCGGCATGGGCTGGCTGCGTGCAAGGAAAACGCCCTACCCGCTGGGCTATCACTTCGGCCCAGAAGGATGCCTTTTATTGCCTTGACATCAGACCTGCCTCTACCCATGCACTTTGGGAGGCAAAGGCCATATTGTTCTGATTCCATGCACAGCAGGTGGTATAAATAGTGCAGAGAGCGACTATTTAATTTATGATACAGAAATGAACTTTGTTGAAGAATTGGTTGAAGAAAAGGAAAAAGCTGAACCATAGGGGTGGTCCACTCTGGACCATGGACCAAATCACACACAACCCTCTTGTGTGTAAGAATGTACACTGATGTAAAGATGTACCTAACGAAAAAAAATCCATACACACACATACGCACACACACAAAACACATGTTTTTCACAAGGTAAGAATGATTTTTACATTGCAAAGTAGTTGGAGAAAATGTAAAGGATTTTCTTTTTTGTAAAAAATATTTTTATGTTTTAAAGCAGTTGGAGACAAATCAAAGTATTGTTTTTTGGGAGGGCACATTCAGCTGTGCTTAGGGCTTACACCTGACTGTATTCAGGGATTACACTCCTGGATGGTGCTGGGGACTGTATTTAGGACCAGGGATCGAACTCAGGTATGACACATGCAAGGCAAGTGCCCTGCACACTGTACAGTCTTTCTAATCTCAGATCTGAAGGATATTTTAAGTGGTGTAAAAATTCTACAAAATTTAAATATTCTATGTCCATAAATAGTCTTATTGGAAAAGAGCAGTACTCATTCATTATCTATCATTAAGTTTGTGGCTTTCTACCCTTTTGAAAAAATACCTGCAACTGCTCTCAAATCCCCTGTTGCAGTTGTAGCTAACAGGTTTTCACTCCCAGAATGACAGGGGAAACTGTAATCTCAGGCACTTTAGAGCTCACCAAACAAGCCACCACCATCACCACAAGCTAAAATATTAAAATATTTATTATACTCTTTCCAGAAAGTTTTCTTTGTGGAACTCTTGTTCTAAACCTTAAAAATATGGGAAGAGCTGAGAGAGCGAAAGGAATAGAGACACACAGAGAGAAAACTGATAGGAAAACCTTTTAATAACCAGAGCATATCTGTCCCTTTGGGTTGACATTTCCAATCACTATAGACCAACCAGGTGGGCTAAAAAATGACATTTCTTTCTCAAATGCTCTGTAGGCTGAGAAGTCCAAGATTAAGATATAGGCAGATCTGGACTCTGATGAGGACCTACTTCCTAGTTTAAGAATCACTATCTTCAAGTTAAATCCCCACATGTTGGAATGGGGGGATTTCGGGGCTAGGAAGAGAGTTCTGCACCCGTGACCTCATAAACCTAAGGACCATTTCCAAATACCACCACGTTGGGGCTATCAATATTGTTCATAACAAAGAGTCATCTAAAGCTAACATACATAGCTTTAACTCATTTAACTCATTAAAAGAAGCATTTGCTCTCACTGCATTGGTCTCTAAGAAGCTTTTCAGGGGCTTCAAGAGCAGGACAGGGAGTTGGCAGATGGTTCTTTAAGCCCCTTTCAGCCCCAAGATGCTCTCTCCATACTCCAATTGGAGGAAATTTTTCTGGTACCCACAAGCTAGGGGACCTGCTGGGACTGATTCATTTTCAAGGTTCATTCACTTATCCATCAAGTAGGCAAAGCAGGCGGGACACTCAAATCTTACCCATTAAACCAACAGCTGATGTCAAATGCTGATGAGAGAAATGCTAATTCCTGATTCACTGTCACAAAGCCTACGATACAAATCACTTTCAAACTTAAGAATGGCATGGCTGCTACAGATGAGTTTCTGTGCCCTTTCTCTACTGTTATTTCTCATAAGAATATCCTTGCAATCTGGTCTTCCATCTCAAATGTCCTGTGAGCCATTTAACTCATTTTGGTGAGTTAAATAAAGCTCTCATTTTGGTATCCACATGGGCCTGACTGTTATTGAGGCTGTCTGGGTGTAAGGATGGAGTCTGATCTTTAAAAACTCTTCTGCTGAGAAACGTTCATTAATGTGACCAAATAAGGCAAAGCCATAGGAGGGAGCAACTGGAAGTCTAAGCAGCTCCCCAGAAGTTTTAAGTGATTTCAAGGAATCAAAAAAAAAAAGGTGACTAGGCTGATGTGGTTAATTTTTTTTTAACCATATTTCAGAACAGATAGGTTTATAATGCTGTGCAATAAATGACACAGGAATCGTACAACATTGTTCACTTATAGCAATAATTTCTGATGAGTCAACATGGGTCAATTTCTGTTGTCCTATCTCAGCTGGACTTAGCTGGACTGAGCAACTGAGGCTGGGCCCAGGCTTTGGGACATTTCCAGTCTGTTCTGTGCATCTTTTCTTAGGACTGGGCTGTGTTATTCTCATAAAAACAGCAGAAGCTCCTAGTGGACCGGCAAAAGTTCACCCTGCCTCTTAAAGTCTCAGCTTACAGTTTGCACAATACTTGCATCCCGAGAGCCAAAGCAAATCATATGATGAAGCCAAGAGTCAACTGTGTAGAGAATTTAGCTAGACTTATGGAGAAACGATGAACAAGATAGACAGAGAAGTAATTGTGGGCTGTCTTCAAATAAGTAAAACATTGTGCTTCCCTTTTGTTTTCTCATCAAAACCCAGTCAGGCTCTAGGATCAAGAAAGCAATTAACACTGGCAAGAACCTTGTAGTTTGGATGAGGTGACAACTATGCCCAGGGAACACTCTTTAGGCTTTAACTTTACAGCTACCATTGAATGGATAAGGACCCCACACCCTCACAGGCTGGAGAGAACTGGTCAGTGGATTATGCACAGTGAAACTCATTTTGATCTATTATAACATCATCATCATTAAAAAGAACACCCACATTTCTGATGACATTTCTCCATCATTTTCTGTATATGCTATATTTGCTATATTCCTGAGTGTTCCCCAACTGTGCATACTCACCATTCCCCCTCATAAACACTCATGATTTTCCCTGGAAAACTTCCAAATGTGTGTAGACTATCATATCAGCCTCGCTATACTTGGCATAAGGTTAACCTATGCTGTCAGACTGGTTACATGCATCATCTTTGGATAATTGATATATAAACAATATCTGGGGGCTGGAGCGATAACATAGAGTAGGGTGTTTGCCTCCGCATGCAACCAATCCTAGTTCGATACCCAGCATCCCATATGGTCCCCCGAGCACTGCCAGGAGTAATTCCTGAGCGAAGAGCCATGAGTAATCCCTGAACATTGCAGGGTGTGACCCAAAAAAAAAAAAACCCAAACAATATCTGTATTTCCCATCCACCCTCCAAATTCATATTGTATCTGAAAATGGTGCCTCAGTAAAGTTAGATGAGGCCATGACAGGGCTTTGGCCTGAGACAGGGTTATGAGGAGAGAGGGAAAGTACTCTCAAAGCCATCACGTCAAATTAATACATTCCCTCCTATCTCCATATGCTTTAAAGATCCTTGTTTAACTGGTTAAGTCTAATTAGTTTGTTCAGCTCGCTTGAGATGATATCTTGCACTTGCACCACCCAGCAAGCCTGTTAAAAGCTTCTCTCTGAATAACCAGGATAATAAAAGATGGCAGTCCTTTCAACGAACATTCTTAACTGTTCAGAAAATAATACCACATTAACTCCTTTGCCACACGCTGCCATTCCGTGGCATAAGAGAGAAAAAATCAAAGTCTGATTCCACAGTGTTAAAATAAAGGCCCAGAAATGATAAGCGTATGTATTCAAGCTCACAGGTTGGGTGTTTGAGCAACGGGCCTGAGTTAAGATGCCCTAACCCTGGGTCAGGACTCTTTCTCCTCTCTGGTGGAGAATCAATGAGCATGAAGCCCTCATGCTCTCCCGCTGATAGTGGGGGGAGAGACGGGCATCAGGGAAGAGCAGCTGTCCACAGCACCCCGAAGAACATTGGTCAGATGGGGCAGGGAAAAGTCCTTTGAACTCTCTCAGAGATTGAGATGCCCCACCCGACCCCTCCCAGCTGCCTGCCTCCCCCATGCCCCCAGGTCTCTCCCTTTTTCCTAGGAGCCTCCCTGGGTTGATGCTCCATCCCCCATTCTGAGAGGCCCCAAGGGCTTTTCTCCTTATTGCCATTCTCTTTGCCAGAGAATCTGGGTCAAAATTCTCCAGTGAATCCTCGTTTTTTCTGGTAAAGAGGAGTCTCTGCTCTGGCCAAGTGCTTCTTTGCCCTGCTGGCTCCTCCTCCATCCACACCACACCCCTCCCTGCATTCTCTCTGTCACAGCAGGTGTCCTCTCTCGGGCCTTTGAAGGTCCCTCTGCCTACACTGACACTCACCCCCCCACCACCTCAGGTCCTCACTGTGTCCCCTTCTGCACTTTCTGTACATCTCTGCTAAACCTCACATTTCATCACTCTATACCTTCAACTTTACTTTTCTTCAGAGAATCTAACACTTTGGGTAGGAGTTTGTACATAAAGGTGTTTGTCCACTACTTGTCTCTCCTAGAGCGAAAGCTCCCAGAGGACAGGGACCTTGTCTGTGGCAGGACTCTGAAGCATGAATGCGCAGTAAATACTGACAAGTGGATAGATGCAGTAAATGGGTGACAAAATCTTTCTCTGGCTACAAACATGCTCTCCCACACTCTGGTAGGTACAAAAACTTTCCCAGAACTATCCATGGGCTTCATGCACCCTTCAAGAAGAGCACAGCCCTAAGACACTGTATTTGATGGCACAATCCCATTTCGCACCCTTCCAATGGCTTTTCTGGCAACGTTTATGATCTTAAGGGTGACTCTGACCACAGAGCAGGAGCAGCAGCATCCTGTGTCCTGAGAGCAGAGGTCTTGGAACAAAGTCCTGACATCTGGCATGTAGGAGTATGATGTAGGATGGGGTCCCCACGATGTTCTATGGACCTCTCCATGAGGGTCTGCTTCCTCAAGCCAGTCGCCCTTTTCACTAGGGTCCCCCCACCCACACACACAGTCATCCTCTAATAGTTCCTATTAACTTGAGAGTTTCCCTGAGCATAGGAAGGATAAGGACTTGCTATTCTCAGTCCCATCCTATTGCAGACAAGTGGCCACATTTGTCCAGCTCAGGCAGTGGGAAAAGCCCTCCTAGTTTCAGCCCTTTCCTGAGGGTCTCTTCTGCCAGTCTCCTCAGAGAAAAACAAGTCCCATGAAGATTTACCATGGGCATTACTTTAGAACTTTTCTGAAAGTTCTCAGTCAAATGCCTGCTTAAAGGTTTCAACCTCTCTCCAGCCATTCAAACTCAGGGCTCAGTTTTTCTTTTCTTCTTCTTCTTTCTTTTTTTTTTTTTTTTTGCTTTTTGGGGTCACACCCAGCGATGTTCCAGGGGTTACACCTGGCTCTGCACTCAGGAATCACTCCTGGTGGTGCTCGGGGACCATATGGGAAGCCAGGGATCGAACCCGGCTGGCACAGGCCGGCTGCGTGCAAGGCAAACGTCCTACCCGCTGGGCTATTGCTCCGGCCTCACGGCTCAGTTTTACAACATACTCAGATAGAAACGCAAGCCATGTGACCACAGCCACCAAGCTAAGCCTTTGCTTCTCAAAGAGGTCCAGAATTCTCATCTACATAATGGAAATCATCTCAACACTTTGCTGGGAAGACGTTTCCAAATAGCTAGGTTTGAATATCCAATCAATTTCTGTGCACCAAATTAGTTTAGTTCTTTGTATTTTGGCTTCTTCTGTCATAAAAATGAGGACCCTAGTAACCTACAAAGGTTGTTGCCCAGCTCTAAACGTCTATGAAATATCATCAGATTTTTTCACAAATGTAATTAACTTACCAAAGATTTTCTTTTTTTTTTGAGGGGTCACACACAGTGGAATCAGAGATTACTTCCTGTCTGTGTACTCCATGGTCCCCTAGTGGGGCTCTCAGGGTATCAGGGATCAAACCAGGGTTGTCTTTGTACAAGGCAAGTATCTTATCTTCCGTATTCTCTCTCCAGACACCATAGAGACTTTTTTCTGTAAAATATATAATAAATACACAACAATGAAATGTTTACACAGCAATAGAATTGGTAGGCAATATTATATAACTTGTACTATATTGTAGATTGGACTTTTGCCAAATATATATATATATGCTAATACACTCAACATTATATGGCAACTTGTGCCCAACATAATAAAAGCAATGATTCCTCCAGTACACACATCAGACGCAATTTGATTGTAGATAAATAAAGCATAAAGGTTGCCAATCTCTCTCGGTTTACAGTGTTTTTAACACCAATTGCCTTGTAAATGGATTTAGGAGGGACAATTACTGGCAATCTGGGCTGAACAGAAGGGAGGAAGCTGCCATTATTTCAACCATCTTCCCTTTCCTTCTAGATGTGAGAGGAAGGCTTGTCCCATCTCAAAGAAAGACAAGTAGGATTCACTACAGTGATTCTCAGCTCACTGGACAAAAGATAGACATGTGTTGGTGGCAGACCAGGGGTCAACAAAGGAAGAGTCTTTCAGTGTTATATCTCCACTGGAGGTGAGCACCATGGGGTCAGGGCCTGAGCCTGCCTTTGCAAAGCTTGTCAAACAGAAAATAACAATACTTGAGGAAAGGCAAGAGAGCAGAAAGAGAGGAATGAGACATTTCAGAGACCCCAGAAGCAGGAAACAAGGTGACCACTTGTTGGGGATACCGCCCGATAGAGGCCAGGACGTTCAGTGAGAATGGGCCTCTTTGAGATTTCTGTGGAGCCTTTGGTGATTCTACCTAGAATTCAAGGAGGAGAGAAAATGGCAAGATGTGGCAGTGGGGAGTGGGAGAGGCAAGGGAGCCTCCCTTTTGCATGTGGATGCTAGGTTAAGGGTATTGGCTGGCTCACATCCTGCCAGGCGCCTCTGTCCTCTTTGGATGAGGGTATAGCTAGCAGGAATCAGAGTCTGGCATTGGGAGAGACATGCACATGCTGATCCAGGCAGGGGTCACGAGAGGACTTGAGTAGTTCCCCAGAACTGCCACAAAAAAACTAAGCATCACATGTGGGGGTTCAAGACAACATAAACTCATCCACTTCATGTTTCTGGAGGCCACAGGTCCAAAATCCAAGGGTTCACCGGGGCTTCACTTTATCTCCCGTCATTAATTGCAAGAGATTGCTCCTGGGCCAGTCTCGGCTTCCTGGCAATGCCAGCAAGCTGTGGTGTTGCTTGTGGTGGAGGACTCCTGGCTCAGCCTTTGTCTTCATACTGGCTTCTTCCTGGCCCTCTGTGTTTCTTCCTGTCCATTAAAGGCCACGTATTAGGCTTGGTATTAGGCTTCACAAAGCCTAACCCAGCAGTCTCTTTATCATAATTTAATTCCACTTTTAGACTCTATTTCAAAGTAAAGCCTTGTTCTAAGGATCCGTGGCCCGAACATTTTAGAGACTTTAATCGATACAAGCTTTCAAAGACTTCAAATGGGAGAAGCATGGTGGAACCTCAGAGCCTGTGTGAAACCCCAAGCTGGTACATTCTGGGATTCTCTCTCTCTCTCTCAAACACACACACATCGATTATTCCTCTACGTTCACACTCGAGGTTCCTGCTTTGCCCCTACCCACAGCACCTGGCCAGACACCCTACGAGCCAAAATTCCACTCAGAGAGCACGGGTACATCCATACCTAGAATTCTATGAATTGGAGAGAAGCAGAGCCCAGAGGCTTTCACATCCCCACTGTCATCTCTTTGGAAGTTCTAGAAAATTCCAGCACCATTTCCTGACTTTTTCCCATAGGGGGTGTTTTTTTACCTGCTCCAGAGACACAGTAAACCTCAGACACATTAGTGTGTGTGTGTGTGTGTGTGCGAGAGAGAGAGAGAGAGAGAGAGAGAGAGAGAGAGAGAGAGAGTATAGGATAGGAACGTTTCCTTAGAATCCCCCAGCTATCTTATGGGGGGTGAATGCCCAGCATAGGAGTGCTTGGGGCTGCTGAGGACCAGAGACGGAGAAGCGTGAGTAAAGGGGAGCAGCTCGAACCAGCAGTGCAAAGGCCCTTTCCCTCCCTCTGCAGCCAGCAGAATGCTGTTTGCTGGTTCCATGTGATAAATCTGGATTGCCTCTTCCACTGAGAGATGAGCAGACCTTAAGAAGGCAGCTAATGGAAGATAATGGTTCTTGACAAAATGCAGCCTATCAAAGGGAATTGGAAAGTGGGTTAATGGTTAATGGTTGTGCTGCTGAGAATCTAGGGAGGCACTCAAGGCCCAATCATTCAATCTTAAGGGAAACACTGGAGGATCAGGGCTGCAAGAACTGGCTCCGCGGCACTCTCCGACAACAGCACCATGGACCAACCACTCTCTGGCCTGCACACACAGGATACAGGTCTCTGGAGATTAATACTTAACTTGCTGGAAATGGTTTCCTTCCCAGGGCCCAAACAACTCCTTCAGTTTACAGTCAAGGAAAATGAGATCCAGAAATGACCACAGACCAGTCCAGGTCCCAGGAGTTGCTAAGATGTCCAGACAGAGTTCAACTCAAATTTATCTGACTCAAAACCCAGTGCCTCTGTCCACAATACCATGCAATGACATGAGTGGGGAGGCTGGTGTCCATGGTTGGAAAAGCACTGGAGCGAGGGTTTCAACCATCACCGCCACTCCTGGCTCCAGTCGGGAGTTCTTCATCTTCCCAGGACCTCCTAAGACCCTCAAATGCACTTTGTCATCAGTACCACACTCCCCCTCCACCCTGTGCACCACACTTCACGGGCTATCACTCAGGGTGTGCTCTCTACATGGGCGGGCCTAGGGGTCCGCAGGAAGAACAAGTCCGTTCTTTACTACAGACCGACTATGTGTTCAAACTAGGCCAGGGCACTGATATTGCGCCACGACTAAACACTGAGTAGAAGAGAAAAAAGTGGGACACATTGGTGCTGGCTTTCACTCTGTGCTTTCAAAGTGCCATTTAAAAAAACTTCATTGTGTGGTACAAATGAGAAGGAGATAAATGTCGTGTTCCAGCCAGAGTTTATTAGCGGCCATCAGGAGCAACTCGGAGAGTGAGCAATCTGGCCTTGCCGGGCGGAGTGGGGAGGGTGCCACGGAGGAACTTTTGTCTCAGCTCTCCCATTCCTTCACCCCAGGGTCTCAATTATGACACGAGATAAAAATACCTACAGATGATGGGGCTGGAGAGATAGTATAGTGGAAGTATATATTTACGCTACTCCAGAATCAGGGACACTGTCTCATTGCTAAGGCATCAAAAATCAGATGGGCTGGACATAAATCTTTTGGAGACAACCGCTCGACTAAGCCATTACTGACTGGATCCACGAGATGTCAGATCACTTGGCCGCCCCACCTACAAGATGGTCAGACTTCCTTGTAAGAGCCCTGAAGGGAACGGTTTGGGTCCCTTATTTACTCCGAATAAACCAGGCCATTGGGCCACATTGGCAAGTGATAGGGTCCAATGGAAATGTTTCAGGCGCCCACTGAGCAAATCACTATAATAACAGGATTCAAGTATCATGAAGTGATATTTACTTCCACAGGTGCCAACCCAAGTTTGATCCGACATCCCATGGCTATGAGCATCGTCAGGAGTAATTCTGAGTGCAGAGCCAGAAGTAATTCTTGGACATGGCCAGGCTGGCCCCAAAACTTAAAACAAAACCCAATATGGAAACCTATGATGAGTTACACACTGGAAGCTAAGTGCACTACTGTTTGGATGAAATTCAGATTCAACCTGGGTAACCTGGGCGTGCCCCACAACCTCCCAGACTCCACCGTTCTCTCAGCTGTGAAAGCTGAGATAAGACTGGACCTGTCTTCTTGCTGTATTTTAGTGTGAGAATTAGCATAATGAAAATGAATGGGAGATTTGCAACTCTCCAGTCAGATTGTACAGTTTAATTATGCTGGTTATGCAGATGCACATCAGTGCAAACACAAAATAATTCTGTGCTGAGTCTCATTGGGATGCATGTTATAAATGTACCATTCAGAATGAAAATCTATCTCTTCAAGTTCCTGATGTTACTTATCCTGTGAGATCTGATGAAAAGAAGACATGTTTCAGTGCTGGATCCTTTGTTTTT
>JAJIBD010008428.1:0-19129 GCA_021461705.1 Cryptotis parvus | reverse complement strand
CTGGAGCAAGCAGTGCCCTTTGGGCTCTACTAGCATGTGACAGGACATATGGAGATGTTACTAGTGCCCGCTTGAGCAAATTGATGATCAAGATGTCTTCTTCCTAAAAATAAAAGAGGAAGAAGAAGGAAGAAGAAGGAAGAATAAGAAAAAGAAGAAAAGAAGAAGGAAGAAGAATAAAAAAGAAGAAAAGAAGAAGGAAGAAGAACAATAAAAAGAAGAAGAAGAAGCAAAGAAGATAAAGAGGAAGAACAAAGAAGAAGAAGAAGAAGAAGGGAAGAAGAAGAAAAGGAAGACGAAGAAAGAGAAGTAAAGAATAAGAATATGAAAAGAAGAAGTCGAAGGAGAAGGAAGAAGAAGAAAAAGAAAAAGAAGAAAAGAAGAAGGAAGAATAAGAAGGAAGAAGAAAAAGTAAAACAAGTAGAAGAAGAAAAGAAGAGGAAGAAGAAAGAAGAAGCAAAGAAGAAGGAAGAAGATGGAAGAAGAAAGAGGAGAAGAAAAGAATAAGAAGAAGCAAGAAGTAGAAGAAGCTAGAAGAAGAAGAAGGAAGAATAAAAAGAATAAGAGGAAGAAGTAAAAAAGAAGGAAGAAGAAAAGAAGAAGAAAAAGAATAGAGGAAATAGAAAAGAAAAAGTAGAAGGAAAAGAAGAAGAAGAAAAGAAGAGGAAGAAGAATGAAGAAGAAGGAAGAAGAAAGAATGAGAAGAAAAAAATAAGAATGAATAAGAATAAGAATAAGAAAGAAGAAAAAGAATAAGAGGAAGAAGAAGACGTAAGAAGACAGAGACGAAGACGAAGAAGAAGAAGAAGAAGAAAGAAAGAAAGAAAGAAAGAAAGAAAGAAAGAAAGAAAGAAAGAAAGAAAGAAAGAAAGAAAGAAAGAAAAGAAAGAAAGAAAAAGAAAGAAAGAAAGAAAGAAAGAAAGGAAGGAAGGAAGGAAGGAAGGAGAGAGAGAGAGAAAAAGAAAGAAAGAAAGAAAGAAAGAAAGAAAGAAAGAAAGAAAGGAAAGAAAGAAAGAAAGAAAGAAAGAAAGAAAGAAAGAAAGAAGGAAGGAAGGAAGGAAGGAAGAAAGAAAGAAAGAAAAGAAAGAAAGAAAGAAAGGAAAGAAAGAAAGAAAGAAAGAAAGAAAGAAAGAAAGAAAGAAGGAGGGAAGGAAGGAAGGAAGAAAGAAAGAAAGAAAGAAGAAAGAAAGAAAAAGAAAGAAAGAAAGAAAGAAAGAAAGAAAGAAAGAAAGAAAGAAAGAAGGAAGGGAAGGAAGGAAGGAAGGAAAGAAAGAGAGAGAGAGAAAGAAAGAAAGAAAGAAAGAAAGAAAGAAAGAAAAGAAGGAAGGAAGGAAGGAAGGAAGAAAGAAAGAAAGAAAGAAAGAAAGAAAGGAAGGAAGGAAGAAAGAAAGAAAGAAAGAAAGAAAGAAAGAAAGAAAGAAAGAAAAGAAAGAAAGAAAGAAAGAAAGAAAGAAGAAAGAAAGAAAGAAAGAAAGAAAGAAAGAAAGAAAGAAAGAAAGAAAGAAAGAAAGAAAGAAAGAAAGAAAGAAAGAGAAAGAAAGAAAGAAAGAAAGAAAAACCATCTGGGGATATTGTTCATTGTCGGTGGAAAATGTGCCCCTGTTGAGGGATGGGTGCTGGAACATCTTTTAACTGAAACCTAGCCATGAAAAGCTTTGTAATTGTATATCCTATAGTGGTATATTAATTTTTTAAAAAGAAAGTGTTGCATTGATTTGCATCTCCCTGATGATTAAAGATGAAGAGCACTTTTTCATATGCCTTTTGGCCATTCGAATTTCTTCTTTTGGAAGCTTCTGTTCATTTCTTCTCCCCATTTTTTGATGGGGTTGGCTGTTTATTCTTGTGGAGTGCTACCAGTGCCTGATATATCCTGGATATTAACCCCTTGTCAGATGGGTATTGGATGAATATCCTTTCCCACTCTGTGGATTGTCTTTGTATCTTGGTCTCCGTTTTTCTTTGAGGTGCAGAAGCTTTTCAATTTTATATAATCCCATTTGTTTATCATTGCTTCCATTTGCTTGGTCAGTGGTGTGTCGCCTTTAAAGATACTTTTCGCTTCGATGTCGTAGAGCATTTCTCCTATGTTTTCTTCGATGTACCTTATAGATTCATGTCTGATATCGGGATCTAGAATCCATTTTGATCTGACTTTTGTGCATGGCGTTAGAAGGAGGTCTAAGTTCATTTTTTTACACGTAGCTGTCCAGTTTTCCCAGCAGTGCTCTTCATCTTTAATCATCAGGGAGATGCAAATCAAAACAACAATGAGGTACCATCTCACCCCACAGAGACTGGCACACATCCAAAACAGCAAGAACAATCGGTGCTGGCGTGGATGTGGGGAAATAGGGACTCTCATCCACTGCTGGTGGGAGTGCCGACTGGTCCAGCCCTTTTGGAAAACAATATGGGCATTCCTCTGAAAGCTAGATATTGAGCTCCCATTTGATCCAGCAATAGCACTCCTGGGAATATACCCTAGAGACCGAAAAACACATAGCAGAAACACTATCTGTACTTCTTTATTCATCTCTGCGCTATTCACTATAGCTAGAATCTGGAAACAACCTAAATGCCCGAGAACAGAGGACTGGCTAAAGAAACTGTGGTTCATCTACACTATGGAATACTATGCGGCTGTCAGAAAAGATGAAATTATGAAATTTACCTGCAAATGGATGGACATGGAGACTATCATGCTGAGTGAAATTAGTCAGAAGGAAAAGGAAAAATATAGAATGACTGCATTCATTAATAGGATATAAATAGATACCAGTGTTTTACTAAATATGGGAAATGGTAATGGCAGATTAAAACTCACCACTGAATATACACAAAGAGATTTAAGTGATAAAGTCTAAGTATCTGCAGGGCTAGCCACAATGTGTAAAATAAGAGGGAGAGAGATGCAGAGACAGAGAGAGAGAGAGAGAGGAAACTGGGGTACCTGCTATTAAGGCAGCCTGGGGGCGGAGGGGGGGGGGTACATTGGTGGCGGAAATGGGGTACTGGTGGAGGGATGGGTGCTGGAATACTGTGTTACCAAGAACCAATTATGAACACCTTTGTAATTGTATGTTTCACGGTGTAATAATAAAAAAAAATTTAAAAAAAAGAAATTGTGCAAAAGTCCAAATATGCAAAAAAATAAATATCATAGTGATAACAAATTGTTTCAAAGCTGAAATAAAAAATAGACTTGAATATTCTAAAGGAAATGAGAATGAAGACACCAACTACCAGAATATGAGGGATAAGAAAATCAATTCTAAGAGGGGAATTTATATCTTTTCAGGTTCACATCAGGATGAAAGATAGTCAAATCAATGATTTAACCTGTCTGCTAGAGAAACTAGAACAAAGGACCACAAAATAATCCTGAAGCAAATAAAATGCATAATAAAATAAAAATTAGGTTTGATTTCAACTATGCAGAAAGCTAGAAAACAATAAGAAGGGTCATTGAACCCAGGGAGTTGTTTCTTTTTTTAGAGAAAAAAGAAACTAAACAAAAAAAAAGAAGAGAATCCCAAATAAATAGAATAAGAAATTACCAGGAAGAAAAACCAAGAAACACATCAGAAGTGTAAGAAACCATAATAGGTTACTATGAACAACTTAATTTCACCAAGTTTGAGAATGTTAAAGAACTGGAAAATTTCTCAGAATCATTAAACTACCAAGGTGGACTCAAGAGGTAAAAGAAAACCTTTGAAGACAGTTTCAAGCAAAGAAATTAAAAGAGTACTTAAAGTTTGCCCCAAGACAAAAGCCCAGATCAATATGAATTCAGTAATTAGTTCTACCAATACTTTAAAGAAGACTAAGAATTCATGCTCTTCAAGATCTTTCAAAATATTGAGGAAGCTGAAATCTTCACTAACAACTTCTATGAACTCAATATCACACAGAATTAAAAGAGATACCACAAAAATAAAATTATGGACCAATATGTCTGATGAATATTGATGAAAGTACCATCAAAAAATCCTAGAGAGCAAAATATAGCAGCGTATAAAAAGAATTATTCACCACTATAGAGTGCAGTTCATTCCAGGGATGGAAGTGTGATTCAATATATGCAAATAAATTTATACACCCTAGCAACAGAAAGGGTAAATGCTATATGACCATATCAATCAATTAAGAGAAAGCTTTTGGTAAGATCAAACATCAACTCACAATTATAAATTTCTCCAAAAGGAGATGGAAGATACATAATAAATAGAGTAAAATGGAATAAAAGTAGAATAAAAATAAACAAAAGAATAAAAATCCACAATAAACATATAGAAAGAACATACATCAAGACCATGTATAACAAACCCTCAGCAAACATAATCAACAGTGAGAAACTGAAAACCTTTCTCCTGAGGTCAAGCAGAAGACAAAAATTATCACTCTCACTACTCTTGTACAACATAGTTTTGTAACTCCTCACCAGAGCAATCAGACAAAAAAAAAAGATATAATAAAGGGGGTCAAAATTTGAAACAAAAAAAAAAACAAAATTTGAAACAAAGAATTCAAATTATCAATAAATTTCAGATGACAAAACTCCTAAAGACTCCACGAAATGCACAAAAATAAGTGGATTTTCAGTATAGTTAATTATCAAAAATAATTAGCTATAAGGAAAACAAACTAAAAAACATAATGCCCTTGCTACCTGTAAAAAATGAATTTGGATGGGTGTCTAAAACCATGCACAAAAATCAGATCAAAATGGATTAAAGATCTCAATATCAGACCTGAATCCATCAAGTACATCAAAGAAAATGTAGGAAAAACCTCCACGACATTGAAGCTAAGAACATCTTCAAAGAAGAAACACCACTAACAAAACAACTAGAAGAAAAGATAAACATATGGGACTACATGAATCTATAAACTTCTGCACCTCAAAAGAAACAAGGACCAAGATACAAAGACAGTCCACAGAATGGGATAGAATATTCACCCAATACCCATCTGATAAGGGGTTAATATCCAGGATATATCAGGCACTGGTACAATGTTACAAGAAGAAAACAGCCAACCCCATCAAAAAATGGGGAGAAAAAATGAATAGAAACTTCAACAAGGAAGAAATTCGAATGGCCAAAAGACACATGAAAAAATGCTCATCATCATTAATCGTCAGAGAGATGCAAATCAAAACAACAATAAGATATCATTTTACACCACAGAGACTGGCACATATCCAAAAGAGCAGAACAACAAGTGCTGGCAGGGATGCAAGGAAAAGGGAACACTCATCCTTTGTTGGTGGGAATGCCAGCTGATATAGCCTTTCTGGAAAACAACATGGACATTCCTCCAAAGACTAGACATTGAACTCCCATTTGACCCAGCCATACCACTATTGGGAATATACCCTGGGAAGCCAACAACACTCAGTGGAAACATCATCCCTACTTTATATTCAGAGCAGCATTTTTCACAATAGCCAGAATCTGGAAACAACCAGAGTGCCCAAGAACTGATGACTGTATAAACTATTGTACATCTACACAATGGAATACTATACAGCTGTTAGAAAAAATGAAGTTATGAAATTTACCTATTAATGGATGGACATGGAGAGGATCATGTTGAGTGAAATTAGTTAGGAGAGAGACAAATATAGAATGATGCGTTTATTTGCATGACAAAAATATTTGTACATATATATACATATTGATCACTTGACAGTTGATGACTTGACATCCCGTTATTCATTGATTTGCCTCGAGCTGGCGCCAGTAACATTTCTATTTGACCCTATCACGTGCCAGTGTACCCAATGGCATCTGCTTGCTTCAGGAATACGAAGAGCCTCAAACCGCTCATTCAGGGTCTTGACAAAGCAGTCTTTACCTTCTTGTAGGTGGGCGGCCACGTGATCTTTTGACATCCCGTGTGATCCAGTCGGTAACGGTTCTAGTCCAGTGATCATCTCCATATTGCATTATATGTCTCGCCCTTCTGATTTTCGATGCCTTGGCAAACAAGACAGCGCCCATGACTCTGGAACGGTGATGGAGGTCGGAACTCTGGATTCCTTCTCTCACTTGAGTGAGGCGTGATATTCCCAGCATAGCTCTTTGGGAGACCCAAATAGCATTCTCATGCTGCTTTCGTAGGGCCCAGGTCTCTGAGGCATAAGTTAATGCAGGGAGAATGGTGGAGTCGAAGAGATGTGCCCAGAGCCGGAGTTTTTTTTTTTTTTGTCCTATTAACTATTTCTTCGATGCTTTTGTGGCATTCCGTGCCGCTCTTTACCTCCTGGCGCAGCTCAGGTTTTAGGGCATTCATCATGTTGAATTCTTGACCTAGGTACACATATCTGCTGCATTCAGAGATGTTTGTTCCATTGAGAGTGAATGGGGCCTCTGGAACTAGTTCATATTTCATGAACATAGTTTTGTTCAGATTCAGCTGTAGACCTATCTTTCCACATTCTCGGTCTAAGTCAGCCAGCATTTGTGTTTGGTGTTATTGAATGATGTCATCAGCGAAGAGTAGGTGGTGTAGTTTCCGACCATATATCTTCACTCCCATTCCTTCCTATTCTAATTGTCACATGATGTTCTTGATGGTGGTGCTGAAGAGTTTTGGTGAAATGGCAAAGTATCACATCCATTAGCATATATTCAAAAGTAGAGCTCCTTTAATTTTGTATATAATTATCTTTACCATCCCTATGATTTTGTTTCTTCTTTGATAGAATTCTCTCCCAATTCAAACTCATCAAAATTAAAGTAGAAGTTTAGTGTTCCTGGTTCACTTGTCATCTCCCTTCCAAATAGATAACTACTTTTTAAGAGCTAGAACCATGATTGAGTCCTTAAAGTGTTTGGCATGGTCCTTAAGTGGTGTAGTGTCTGTTTATTTATAAGTTATCTGATACATGATTCCTCAGACATAAATATACCTAATTTGTTGTAAGTGGTGATGTAAGGCTGGGTGTGATGATCTAATAGATCAATGTGATTATTTAATGTTGCAATTGGTTTATTTGATCTTGAACTGCCCGTGATGAAGTCTCTGATACACATATCAGAGGCATCATCATATATATATGTATATATATGTATATATATACATATATATATGAGACCTCTCTGATAATATATATATATATATATATCATAGGATATATATAATAGTAGATGGTCGCTAGAGCCAAATGAGTCTCATACGTGAAAAGAATTTGAAAGGGAAAGCTATATAGTGTGATTAAATTATAGGAGGAGCTGGAACAATATTCCAGAGGGTACGGTGTTTGCCTTGCACGCGGCTAGCCTATGGCGGCCTGGGTTTGATCCCTGACATCCCATATGGTCCCCGAGCACTGCCAGGAGTGATTCCTGAGTGCAGATCCAGGAGAAACCACTGAGCATTGCTGGGTGTGACGCTTAAAAATAAATTATAGGAGGTTAGAATAAAGCTAAAGTGCCATGGAATGTTCATAGTATTAATGCCAACCAGTATTAGTTCACCAAGTTTGTTGTCACAGGCTATATCTTAGAGCTTAAACTATTGCAGGCACAATAAAATATGAAATGGTAGGCATATTAACTCTAATGAATGTATTTATTTTTATTCAGCACTTGGCCACCAGGCCTGTGCAAACTATATTAGCGATGCTGACATATACTCTACATAGAATGTTACAGATGACAACAACCTAGCTGTAGGACGTGACATCTAGCAAGAAGCATTCCATGATAATGATGGAAGAGTACTTTGTTATCTGAAAAGTAGGGCACAAAAATGAGAATCATGGTAGAAATCAGATCATTGGCCACCAGTGTCGGCTGTTGTTATTGTAGTAGCAGATGTACAGAGGGAAAGATAGCTGAGACAAAGATGCATAAGACATTACAGTTGGATAAGCCCAATGAGGATGATAATAGATATATTGTCAATAAAAGTGATAAGAAAAAATATCAGTATGACATTGAAAAAGATTATTTGTGTCTGTAATAATTGTAAACCCAGGAACAGAGGTTGCAACAGAATGCTTTTTCCTCTATCCTTTTTGTAGTTTTATTTCTGAGAAAAATAACAAAGGAGTTATTTGGTGGTTATCTGTCCTAGTAAGTGATTCCTTAGATCTTGCCATAGTGATTTCACAAAAAATGACCATAGATTGACTATCCTGAACACAAAATTTATAACTTTTGGAGCTGCATTCCATTAGAATTTCAAATGACTTTGCTCATATATTGCTTATGTTTCTCTAACTTCGTTCTGCCCTTTGTACTACTAGATAAGGGAAGTATTGCAGAAACTCAGAAGTATCATTCTTTTACAATTTATTTCTTCCAGTCTATCAACATTAGAAGGGAGCAGTGTTCTGCTGAAGTGAATGCACTGAGTAATTATATAACTAAATGGATGCATATATGAATGAGTGCCTCTGCTTATGGAAAAATGTTGGAAACAATTGTTGGGAAGAATGTGGAGAAAAAGAAACTCTGGTATACTTTTCATATGAATACAAATTGATGCTGTCTCACTGGGAAATGATATGGAGATTTCTAAAAAATAAATAAGGAGAATTAACATGAAAATTTGAGGAGAAGTCAAACCCGAGAACCTGGGATCTTCTATTAGCTCTCCTTTAGTGTGTCAGAGTACCTGAGAAATTCAGAACTTACCTGACTTTTGCCAAACAACAGTTAGAAGTATCTAGGTATTTTAATGAATTTCGCTGTCTCCATCCATTGTTTCTTCTGTCTGTATATGGTTTGTTTGCCTTTTAACATTGCACTGGTATGCACACCTTCACAGGTCTCATAAGTAGGCTTTTACATCCACCAATTCCCTTCAGAAATATTATTGAAAAGTAGAAACTATCTTACCAGGTGGTAAGAGACTTTGGGATGGCTGAAATTGGTGACTAGTTTATACATTGTCCTCCAATCACTGAAAAATCCACACAAGAAATTTAATTCATTAAAGAAATGTACATGAGCTGTATGACTAAAACCCAATTATGAACACTTTTGTAATTATATATCTCATGGTGGTATAATAAAAAAAAAAAAATAGAAATCAGAATTAGAAGTCTAGGGAAAGCAACTAATATGTCATGGGGATGGAGACAATGATAGAGACAAATTTTTTGTTTAAACTTGATTTATTCTTTTGAACTATTGCAAACATACAGATAATTGCAAGTATAGTGGACACCATAGAATCATTACCTAAATGCTAATACTATGTTGCATTTTCTTCTCCTTTCTGTAATTATGCCACTGATTATTAATATACTTAGAGTGATTTACATCTATAACCAAATTCATTTTTCCTTCTGCCTCTTTGTGTGTGTCTATACTGAGTATGGATGGACTCTTTGCATTGATAAAGGTAGGAAAGAGATACTTTATAAAATATCTTGAGCTAATGCTGAGAGCTCCAGTTCTGGTTGTGTTTTTCAGTGCCTTTCTTTGTTCCACATAGGTATTTCTTGCCCCTGTTAAGACTTGTTACCACTGACTGTCATTGGTCATTTTCCCTGAATTATGACACATCTGTGCCACCAGAAAATGTGCTAGGTGAAGGCAAATTTACTTGCAGCTTTCTGTCCTGTTCTACAAAGGGCATGCAGAAAGCCTCCCAGATGTCTTTGAAGTGCTTTTGGTTTGTACATAAGTGCTTTTGTTCCCTTTAATTTGTTTTTTATTTTTATTAAAGCGCTATGTTTCACAAAGTTCTTCACAACTGGGTTTTAGACGGCTCACGTTTCAGCAGTGATGCTGCTGTTAGCATCTTCCCTACACCACAGTTCCCAAGTGTGGTGCCCACATGCCTCCTCAGCCCCAGGACACTACTCAGAGAGACACATTACAAGTTTGGTAGTTGAGTCAAGTTTGGTAGTTGAGACTCTCAGACATGGGTCAGAGCTGCTACTTGATCTCCTAGTGCCCAGCTGCTCATGAGGCACCCGGGAGGCATGGCGGGTTCTAGCCCTGGCCCACCACACCAGCAGAGCCTCACAACAAGCCAGACGAACCCCCGACTCCATGGGGATCGCCAATTTCCACATCCGGACTTCCCTCTCATCATAACTCCACCCAGAAGACCAGACTATCACAGCCCGGATCATCGACACAAACCCTGCAGCAGTTTTTTTTCAATCCAGCCCAGGTATGCTGGAACCAGAGACTCTCAGACATGGAATAGAGTTGCTACTTGCTCTCCATGTGCCCAGGTGCTCATGAGGTGCCCGGGAGGCATGGCGGGTTCTAGCCCTGGCCCACCACCCCAGCAGAGCCTCACAATAAGCCAGATGACCCCCTGACTCCATGGGGACCGCATTTTCCACATCCGACTTCCCTCTCATCACAACTCCACTCAGCAGACCAGACTATCAGAGCCGGGATCATCGACACAAAACCTGCAGCAGTTTTTTTTTCTTCAATCGGGCCCAGGTATGCTGAACCAGAGACTCTCAGACATGGGGGCAGAGCTGCTACTTGCTCTTTCTGTGCCCAGCTGCTCATTAGGTGCCTGGGAGGCATGGCGGGTTCTAGCCCTGGCCCACCAACCCAGCAGAGCCTCACAATAAGCCAGACGACCCCCCGACTCCATGGGGGCTGCCATTTTCCACATCCGGACTTCCCTCTCATCACAACACCACCCAGCAGACCACAATATCACAGCCCATTTTTGCGGCTGGCTGCTAGCTGCAGCACGGTTCATCAATAAATGCTTTATTTTACATTATTTTTTTTCTATTTTTTAACATACTATGATACCACCATGAGATATACAATTATAACGTTGTTCACTGTTGCAGGACTCCTAAGGGCCGCTGCATCTGCTCTGGATTGCCTCCCCGCAAATCACTCCGTAGATAAGGGGGTAGTCTAAATGTGGCAGTTTATCCAACCATGTATGCTGTACTAGCTGGTATAAATATTCTCCCATGCTATCACAATCATCGTGGGACTAGCTAGATCTTACCAGCATATTAGCCTGGCCACGTAAGGACACCTAAGTAATTAGACCAGAGAGAAATGCTGTTTGCTTCCAAACAAACAAGCATGGCTCCCTGATAAAATATAAAACTACAATGAAGTAGAGGAGACTTGTAAAGGCTTGGAGAAATATTTAACTGGCATTGGTATTGATCTTTGGTACAGTGACATGCCATCTCAGAAACCCCTTCTCTACATTTCAAAGGCATTCCCAGCTCAAAACATTAGCACAGTAAAGGCCCTAGGTGAGATGCAGGGAGGGATTACCTGAGGGCATTGGACCCTCCCCTGCTTTCCATAACAATGGGAGGAAGGTCTGAGTTGCGGGGGCATAAACTTGCCGGTTCCCGCTCTCCCGGGCTTCTACTTCCCGTGGGATCTCGCCTTGTGAGCGTTTATTCCCCTTGGAAGTTTTACACGTGGTGGTAGCCATCTTGGCCTACACGTGGCTGGGGTTCTAGCCTGGAATCCTAAGCATCGGGTTTTTCCTTTTGCTGATTTGTATGCCTGAACCTGTGATAAGTAAAGCCTTTTAAAACCGCATCGGATTCCTGAGTGTTCATCCATTCCTCACCGGCTGGAGGTAGAAGGGAACTCGCTTCCCGGCACTGTCGGGGACTCCGCGGAGCGCCCCGACATTTGGCGTCGCTGGTTTGGGCACCACAAACATCGTCTGGTCTAATTATCATGGGACAGAGATCATCTGCCTCCGAACCGTGAGTAAAATGATGGATATTTCATGGTATAGATACATTGTATCTTTTATTGGCTCGGAACCATACATAGCCCAGTCTATAAAGTTCCTTTCTGAGAACTACTCTATCTTTTTCACAAATCATCTGGGTCCTTACGATTTTTAAACTGTACCTTTGTGTAAGGACAATGTTTAATAGAGAGAGGGAAGAAAGTAATAAATTGAATGCAATCTTAAGGGACGAGGTTTACTCAGCGATTGAAGAAATAAGTGAGGATCATAAAGCTACAGGTAGACTGGTCTTAAAGCTTGAGGACAGAATTATTAAACAGAGTTTAAAATTTGAAAAGAAATTAGAAGAACAGGAAAGTAAAATTATTAACCAGATTTTAAAATTTGAGGAAAAATTAGAAGAACAGGATTTAAAATTCAAAGAAAAATTAGAAGAACAGGATTTAAAATTCAAAGAAAAATTAGAAGAACAGGAAAGTAAAATTACTAAACAGGATTTAAAATTTGAAGTAAAGTTTGAAGAGCAAAAGAAGGATATCGATAAAATCAGCACTATCTTAGAGGAAGAAATTGACAGACAGAGAGATAGAATAGATGGACAGAAAGAGGAGGTTTGGAAGTTAAACATAAGATTGAAAGAACAAAAGGAAGAAATATATAGGAAACTTGAAAACTTAAACCAAGAAATGGATGCGTTACGCAGGGAGATTTCTGATTTCATAACTTATCAATCAGGACCTAGCGCATACCCAATACTGAGGCGTGAACCAACTAAAAGCCGTACACAAACACGCCCCCAAAACTGTAGACTTGAAAAGGTGTATACATTCCCAGAAAAAAAATCTAAAAAGAATTCTAATGTGGCTGATAACTTAGAGGAGGAACAGGAAAACCCAGAGGAGGCAAATTCAGAAGCTGAAAATCTCCCCAGAGTTAATACCCTCAATGGGGTAGATGTTCCTCTGCCAGATACTACAAGCTCTGATGAGGAAGAACGGGAGGAACAGATTAGCTCGAGTCAAAGAGCAAAGCGCAGCAATCTTTCTCATGACCAATCTAAAGATAAAGTAAAACCGATTCATGAAGACTTAAAAATTGAGGCAATAACCCCGTTTAGGAAGGCTTGCGACAGGATTGGAATATCAAGTCCTTATACTTTAAAATATTTAGCTGATTGGAGCGAAAATGATCAGTGGGTATTGGGAGACTTTGAAATGGTAGCCCATACTTGTCTAAACAAATCACAGTACATGCAATGGCATATGTGGTATGCAGATGGGGTTAACCAGAATATTGACACTTTAAGAGAAAAGGAATCAGGCCATACTATAACTTTTGCCATGCTAAAAGGTAAAGGTGAATGGAAAAAGAAAGCAAAACAAGCGACATTACCTGAACCTATTTTAAAATTTGTTCGGGAGACAGCATTAAAAGCGTGGGAAAGAGTAGGTTCCGACCCAGAATTTCTAGGTAGCTATACGAAAATTTACCAGGGTCGTGATTCATGATGAACCATACTTTGATTTTGTTGGGAGATTATGTGAAACAATCCAAAGACAGGTTCAAGACCCAACCACTCAAGAAATCCTAAAACGAAATTTAGCATATGAGAATGCTAATCAAAAATGTCGAGCATTACTATATAGTATTAAGGAAAAGGATGACCTCATGGGGTATCTAAAGGCCTGTAGAAATGTCGGTTTAACCTCGCATAAAACACAGGATGATATAGAGGCTTATCCCATACAGCAGGAGGATCAGGAGAGGGATGAAATGTCAAACAGCTTTAGGGGGAGAAACAATAAACTTCAAAGGATAAACAATAATCGGAGAAACTATTCTAATAATCGCAACTCCACCCCTCGGAGGGCCCCACCTGGACCATGCCAAGGTGCAGAAAAGGAAAACATTGGGCCAGAGACTGTTGGTCTTGGAGGCGAAGTCAGCCTCAGGCTTCATCTGGACAGATAACCTGCTTTAGCTGCGGAAACAAGGGACACACCCGTAGAGATTGCCCATCTCCTAAAACTATCAATACAGGGCAACATTCTAATAATCCCTTTATAGAAAATGATACATGGACCCCGGCCCAGGTTCCACAAGCTCCGCAGGCTCAAATAACATCTATGCCTCCCCTAATGCGGGAAACTTGGTGGGGGGCCAGCCCCAGGCCCAGCTGAATCCAGGGGCACTCTCCTTCATTCCACCTGCCCAGTATCCTCCGAATCAGAATCCACAGAATTACAGTCAATAAATGCTCTCTGGCCTACCACATCAGGCAGTGGCAGTCTCGACATTCTCTGCCCTAAGACTGTCACAATACACCCAACTCAAGACCCCTACATGCTAAAAACAGGGATAAAAGGACCTGCTCCCCAGGTAGTATGGGTTTAATTCAGGGGAGCAATTGGCTGAAATTTAAGGGAATTATGGTGCATTTCGGACTTCTGGATCCTGAATCTCATGGAGAGATAATACTGTCAATATCTGTGCCAACTAAATGGACTTTTAAAAAAGGGGAACCACTAGCTAAACTATTATTATTTTTTTAAGGATCCGTGTAGTCAGTCCGAATACCCTACAGCTGGTGGCTTAAACAGTACCAACCATTCTGCCAACTTCATTGTTGGTTATGCAGCCACACAGAACCAAGCCCACCAGCCACCTGCTAACTATCTAGTTGGGTACACTGCCAGAATTTCTCAGGCCAAGCGGCCGGTTATAACCATCGAAATTTATAAAAAGGAAATTCAAAGGCATGTTGGATACAGGGGCAGACATATCCATAATCTCCACCAAGTATTGGCCCTCTAACTGGGCCCTAAAGAAAGTGTCCCATAGCCTGAGCGGGATAGGCAATATCTCCCTCCTCTCTTCTCTGACAGAGTGCGAGGTGGCTGCCGTGTATTGGCCCTGAAGGGAATGTAGCCATGGTCCAGCCTTATATAGCCCCTATGCCTTTAACTTTATGGGGTCGAGACATGCTGGAGCAGTTGGGGGCAGTAATCCACATACCTCGTCCACTCCCCGCCGAAGCACCAATTCCAGCTCTCCATAATAAGCCTAACACCGGAGTAACCCTTTTTAATTGGGGCCGCTGTGGTTAAGTGCCCACCACCTATCTGTATTCAGTGGAAGTCTGACAAACCTATATGGACACCACAGTGGCCCCTCAATACCAAAAAAATTAGAGGCGCTAACAAATCTAGTGGAAGAACAGCTGAAATTAGGACATATTGAGGAAACGTTTTCAGAATGGAATTCTCCTGTTTTTGTAATACAGAAGAAATCAGGCAAATGGCGTTTGCTGATTGACTTAAGGAATGTAAATTTACTATGGTCCCCATGGGAGCCCTACAACCTGGGTTTCCCTCTCCAGCAGCTATTCCTAAGGATTGGCCGCTAATTATCATAGATTTAAAAGACTGCTTTTACAGCATACCTATCCACCCAGATGATCGGAAAAGGTTTGCATTTTCAGTCCCTTCCATTAATCATAAAGGCCCTTTACGTAGGTTTCAGTGGACAGTATTGCCCCAAGGAATGACTAATTCACCTACGAAGTGTCAACACTTTTTTGATGAGGTTTTGCGACCCATTCGTGTAAAATTTCCTGGGGTGCATACATCATCCACTACATGGATGATATCCTGCTAGCTTGTGATAATTCCAGAGATCTCCAGAATTTATATAATGATGTAATGACAGTTTTACCAGAGGCTGGCTTACAAGTAGCTCCGGAGAAAATCCAGATGCAGCCTCCATATGAATATTTGGGCTATGCTCTTGACCGCACTACAGTGCGTCCTCAAAAAATTTCCATTAGTCACAAAGGGCTCAAAACCTTGAATGATTTTCAAAAAACTGCTGGGGATATCAACTGGGTGCGCCCCTCCCTTGGTATTCCTAACTTTGAGCTCAGTAACCTGTTCCACACACCCTTGAAGGTGATCCTGCTTTAAATAGCCCAAGGCAGCTAACTCCTAAAGCTCAGAAGGAAATAGATTTTTTCATGGATCGGCTTCAAAAATCTTACCTCTCCAGATTTATCCCGGAGAAAAGGTATGGTTCTTGGTCTTCAACACTCCCGAGTCTCCAACTGCTGCTATAGCCCAATTAACTGGTCCGTTAGAATGGGTTTACTTACATAACAAGCAGAATCGTACCGCTACACCTTTACCTTGAGATGATAGCTAACTTATAATTAAGGGCAGATCAAGAACCCAAGTATTACTTGGACATGATCCCCATGTAATTGTACTACCTGACCCTAAAAAAGAAATTGAAGCTGTTTTACCACTCAGTGAAATCCTTCAGAGAGCTTTAGCAGATTTTTCAGGAGAAATATCTTATCATTACCCAGCCCGGAAAAACCTGGGAATTTCTGAAAAGGACACCTTTTGTAATTTCCACCATTGTCCGCTCCTCTCCCATTCCTGATGCTCCAGTGTATTATATTGATGGCTCCTCATCAGGAAGGGGTGGAATTACAGGTCCTTCGTTGACCACTACTGTACATACAAATTATAAATCTGCCCAACAAGTGGAACTCGCCACCCTGATACATTTACTATCCCATGTATCTGGCCCATGTAATGTGGTGAGTGATTCTGCATATGTAGTTGGTTTATTTCCTGGAATTGTCACTGCTTCTTTAAATGCCCATAATCCTATAGTTCAGGAGCTACTCCATAAACTGCAAGATCTCCTCCGAAATAGAACATTCCCTATACATCTCCCACATCCGTTCTCACAGCCGACTCCCGGGCCAATGGTTCGAGGAAACGAAGCAGCAGATCCCTTGGCAGCACCAGTATTTAAGTCAGCTGAGGAAGAGCACCAGACTCTACATACAAATGCCTGCCGCCTTCATGTACACCATGGCATCCCATGGAGACAAGCTAGACAAATTGTCCGCAACCCGTCCTGTCTGTGCTCCTTTACATTGTACATCTCATGTAGCAGGAGCAAATCGTCGAGGTTTACAGACAAACCAATTGTGGAAGATGGATATAACTCATAATAACTTATTTCCCAACAAACCTTTCCTTCATGTGGTCATCGATACATATTCCCGGTTCATATGGGCTGTTCCTATGACGTCTGAAAGAGCTAAATCTGTTTGTTCATTTTTACTCCAGAGCTTCTCCGTCATGGGTATTCCCCATACCATAAAAACAGATAATGGTCCTGCTTACACCAGCAAAACCTTCAAATCCTTTTGCGAGGAATGGCAGATCAAACATATTACAGGAATTCCATATAATACACAAGGACAAGGAATAGTTGAACGCGTCCTATAGAATGCTTAAAACTCAGCTATTAAGGCAACGAAAAACAAGCATGCCTCCAATGGATTCTTTATCTTTAACATTATTCACCTTAAACTTCTTAAAATATACCACAAGGAGATCCCTATACCGGGGCTGAACGTCACTTTCTTTTTTTTTATTTAAATATTTTTCACTATCGAGATATACAAATAAAAAGATATACAATTAAAAAGTTCATGTTTGGGTTTTGGTCATACAGTGTTTCAGCACCCGTCCCTCCACCAGTGCCCATCTCCCACAACCAACATCCCGGTTCCCTCCCCCTTCCCCAGCCCTGCTCCATGGCAGGTTCTTTATTTCTTTCCCTTTCTCTCTCTTTCTCTTTTCCTTCCCTTTCAGACTATGGATTACAGAACATACATTAAAAGGTTGTCATGTGTATCCTTTTGCCTCTATTTAATGCTCAGTTCTAGGTTGGCATTAGTACCCTCGACTATTATTAGCACCCTGTTCCATTTTCTGTCTTACCTAAACTCTGACTCCCACCGTTTGTGATAATTTCCACCTTTGACAAGACCTCCTGATATATGTTTCACTTGACCTTGGATATTGGTATCATAATATGTACATATATATTTATGTCATGCAAAAAAATGCAGTCATTCTGTATCTGTCTCTCTCCTTCTGGCTAATTTCGCTCAACATAATCTTCTCCATGTCCATCCATTTATAGGCAAATTTTATAACTTCATTTTTTCCTAACAGCTGCATAGTATTCCATTGTGTAGATGTACCAAAGCTTCTTTATCCAGTCATCGATTTTCGGGCACTCTGGTTGCTTCCAGATTCTGGCTATTGTGAATAATGCTGCTATGAACATAAAAGTAGGGATGGTGTTTCTGCTGCGTGTTTTTGGTTTCCCAGAGTAGATTCCCAGGAGTGGTATTGCTGGGTCAAATGGGAGTTCAATTTCTAGTCTTTGGAGGAAAGTCCATATTGTTTTCCAGAAAGGCTGTACCAGCCGGCATTCCCACCAACAATGGATGAGTGTCCCTTTTCCCCACACCCACACCAGCACTTGTTGTTCTTGCTCTTTTGAATATGTGCCAGTCTTTGTGGTGTAAACTGGTATCTCATTGTTGTTTTGATTTGCATCTCTCTGATGATTAGTGATGGTGAGCGTTTTTTCATATGTTTTTTGGCCATTAGAATTTCTTCCTTGCTGAAGTTTCTGTTCATTTCTTCTCCCCATTTTTTGATGGGGGTTGTTTTTTTCTCTTGTAAAGTTCTACCAGTGCCTGATATATCCTGGATATTAACCCCTTAACAGATGGGTATTGGGTGAATATTCTTTCCCATTTTGTGGACTGCTTTTGTATCTTAGTCACTGTTTCTTTTGAGGGTGCAGAAGCTTTTTAGTTTCATGTAGTCCCATATGTTTATCTTTTCTTCTAGTTGCTTTGTTAGTGATGTTTCACCTTTGAAGATGCCTTTAAATTCAATGTCGTGGAGGGTTTTTCCTATATTTTCTTCAATGTACTTTATGGATTCAAGTCTGATATTGAGATCTTTAGTCTATTTTGATCTGATTTTTGTGCATGGTGTTAGACACAGGTCCAAATTCATTTTTTTTTACATGTTGCTGCCCAGTTTTCCCAACACCACTTGTTGAAGAGGCTTTCCTTACTCCATTTTAGACTCATTGCACCTTTATCAAAGAATAAATGATCATGTGTTTGAGGTTGAGTGTCAGGATACTCAATTCTATTCCATAGGTCCACAGGTCTGTTTTTTATTCCAATACCATGCTGTTTTAATTACTACTGCTTTGAGTACAGTTTGAAGTTGGGAAAGGTGATGCCTCCCATCTTCTTTTTTCCGAGGATTGCTTTAGCTATCCTTGGGGGGTTTATTGTTCCATACAAATTTCAGGAGCGTTTGGTCAATTTCTTTGAAGAATGTCATGCGTATCCTTATAGGGATTGCATTGAATCTGTACAGAGGTATAGGGAGTATTACCATTTTGACAATGTTGATTCTCCCCATCCATGAACAGGGAATGTGTTTCCATTTCCTTGTGTCCTCTTTATCTCTTGGAGCAGTGTCTTGTAGTTTTCTTTGTACAGGTCCTTTACATACTTGGGTAAGTTGATTCCTAGGTATTTCATTTT
>JAJIBD010008427.1:0-52147 GCA_021461705.1 Cryptotis parvus | reverse complement strand
TAACTTCTGAATTATTATACATCTACTAAGACTTCCTATGTTATCTAGGTTGGGCACAGTTCCTCTTTATACCCACCAGTCCCAGCGTGGAACAGTTAGAATTTACCAGGAGACTACCACCCTGGCTACTCGAGACTGTTGTTTAAGATTATAGGAAGAATCATACTAGCTTGCCCTCAAGCAGGTAAGTGTGACCCTTTCAGTATACAGAGAACAAGATACTCAGAATTGCTCTGCTGCAGATAATAAATAAGAAGGACTTTGTGGGTACCATCTAGATTACACGAAGCTCATGAAATTAAGATGTATTAATTTATACCAGCCCCGTCACTCTCTCCAGTGTTTTGACATGAGATAATCTCTGAGGAAGAACTAGTCCTTAGCATAATCATTTGTTTAGACCTGTAATGGGGGTGTGGCTCCACCCTACTACACCCTTCTACTCTCTAGAAGCTGTTTAGTTGATCTCTGTTCACAGGACCCTCCCTGAAGTTAGGAATATTTTGCATATATGGGGACTGACTTGGGGTATTGTATCCACTTTGATGGGCCTCTCTGGTGGGATACTTGGTCCCTCATTCATTTTCTAAGTTCTGACCAGAGCTAGAAATCTTCCATTATATTGGATTGCAGTGGTAGAGCTTGTTCTACTATTAAAAGTCTTTTGGAACTGAGCCAATCTTGTGAGCTTTCATCCATTCCTGGTGGCCTCGGAGGTAGAAGAGAACTTCTGTCCTGATACTGTTGGGGACCCAAGCAGCTCCCGACAAGGAAGGAGAGAAAAAGAAAAAAAATCCAGGTTATTTTTAATTTGGTTATATTATATCTACATACTAGAATGCTATTTAATATATTTGTAGGTACAAAAACAGAACTTAGATGTGATTCATTATAAAAATTGACATTCTGAAAGTAACCATACTCAATCTTTTTTAAAGAAAATCTATTTATTTAAGACCTTTGAAAATACATAATTATCTGTAATAACTAAAAGCCAGTCATTGGTTTCCTGGCCCCAAAGCTAAGTGAAAAAATAGACTTCTTGGTATAGTAAAGTTTAACTGAATATATTTTATGTGTAAAATGTTTTTAACATTGCCCAAGTATATGGTAATGATGTACAAAGTTACTCATGTACAAGTTACTGTACTCCCACCATTGAGATGGCAACAATCCCCCACCACTGTCTCCACTTCACTCTAGTCAAGCCTCATCCTTTCATTCTTAGCAATGAAAGTACTAAGAATTTTAGTTCTTAGCACTGAAATTAAAGCATGTACATATTTATATTTTCAAATTCATGTGTTTTAGTCTGATGCAGATGCCCGTAAGATCATTGTTTCAGACAGAAGTTCTGTACTTACTTCATATAACTTTCCACAGAGACTGACTCAAACAACACTCCCCACCAAGAGTAAATTTATTTAAAGGTACCTTTTCCAGCACAAGTGCAAGCATGGGTTGTTTTCTGATCTGTCTCTTTTATATGTCATTTACACTGACATATGTTATTTCATTGATTTAGTGATCACTCTGGTAGTAAATGATGATGAATACTTGTTCATATGCCTTATGGTCAACTATATGTCCTCTTCAGATAAAATTCTATTGCTCTCCTCTCCACAGTTTTGATAGGATTTTTGTTAACTTTTTTTATTGTTGAGTTTTGTGAATAACATATATATATATATATATATATATATATATATATATATATATATATATATATATATACATATACACACAAAGAGTCTCTTCAGCAGATGACCCACGACTCCTTGAGGGCCTCCATTTTCCAAATCCGGACTTACCCTCGTCAGCACTCCACGCAGCAGTCCAGCCTATCACAGCCCGGCTCATCGAGATCCACCCTGCAGCAGTCTTTTTTAATCCGGCCCAGAGCCCCACAACAAGCCAGATGACCCGGCACTCCATGGGGCCTCCATTTTCCACATCTGGACTTCCCCCTCGTCAGCACTCCACCAAGCAGACCAGCCTATTACAGCCCGGCTCATCGAGATGCACCCTGCAGCAGTCTTTTTTAATCCAGCCCAGATCCTCACAACAAGCCAGACGACCCCCATCTCCATTAGGGCCTACATTTTCCACATCCGACTTCCCTCTCGTCAGAACTCCACCCTGCAGATCAGCCTATCACAGCCCGGCTCCGCGGCCCTATGGGGCCGCGAGGTTCATTAATAAATGCTGGATTTTGAGATGACTACAAGAGTATGCTACCAGCACGGCAGAGCCTGGCAAGCTACCCGTGTCGTATTTGATATGCCAAATACCAGTAACAATTATAGACCTCATTCCCACGACCTGATAGAATGGTTTGAGGCTCTTTATGTTCCTGGAGCAAGCAGGTGCCCTTGGGCTCTACTTGCATGAGACAGGTCATATCGAGATTTCACTGGTACCCACTCGAGCAAATCGATGATGAACGGGAAGACAGTGATACAGTGATATTATATATATATAATATATGAAATTATTAGTCCTTTATCTGATGTGTTCTGTGAAAATATTTTCCTCCCATACAATAAGTTTTATTTATCTGAAATAGACAAAAAAAGGAAACAAAAGACAGTGCATAGGCACAATTTCTACTCTGTAAGAACATAGCAGTAATCTCTTATAAAGGGAGACCAGATGGCCCAATGGATCCAGGTTGGGATTTAATAATCCCTATTAACCTTTTCTAAGAATATATTTGACCATATTCAGCAAATTAGGTCTAACACAGCAATATTAGTTAGATTATTTAGTATAGTCTCAGCATAGGTACAAGCAGTAGTAGCAAAAACCTGAAATAATGAACCAAATTCTCATGTAACAACCAGAAAAAGTATATGACTTTATCAATACCATTACTATTTATACATTGCAATAATCAATACAATTAGTGCCAGCTAGTAGATGATGTGTAGGGGTGAGGGGAGGGTAGGAAAGGAATGTCTTTGGTGGTGGGGGGTTCGCACTGGTGATGGGATTTGTGCTGAATGATGACTGCTTGTAACAACTGTACTGTGAAAAGCTTTGTACTTTGTAAATCACAGAGTTCAAATAAAAGGGGCAGAATTTAAAATAAGGTCTTAGAAACAAAGATGTGAAGTATTGCATTCCTTGATTTTAAGTTATACTATAAAGCTATAGTAATTAAAATAATGTGATACTGTAACAAAGATAGACTCTCATACAAATGGCAAGAATTCAGAGCCCAGCGATAAACTTCATATTTATTAACAGTTAATCTATGACAAGGGAACAGGAGTATATTAAGTGGAAGAAAGAATCTCTTCAGCAGATGGTGCCGGAAAAACTAGAGAGCCAAATGCCAAAAAGAAGAAATTGAATCAATATTTCACACCATGCACAAAAAGCCAATTCAAAGTGGATTAGTTTATGATTAGATCAGAATCAATAAACTACATTGAGGAGAATGTAAGTAAAACTCTCCTCTAAGGTATTTTCAATGATTTGACTCTAGAGAGATAGAGACAATAAAAGTAAAAAAAATCAACAAATGGGACTACATATAAAAGGCTTTGCATGGGAGATTTTTTAATAGAAAATGGAAATGCTATCTTGATAGAAATCAAGATATTATTTTCATAGGAACTTAAAACTGATTAGCTTACAAAATTGTAAATTTTAATTGTAGTTTGTTGTATGTCATACATTAGTGTATGTATGTGCATATACACATTCTGTCTCAATATCACTGTATCACTGTCTTCCTGTTCATCATCAATTTGCTCGAGCGGGCACCAGTAACATCTCCATATGTTCTGTCTCATGTTAGTACAGCCCAAGGGCATCTGCTTGCTCCAGGAACATAAAGATCCTCAAACCATTCCATCAGGTCATGGGAATGAGGTCGATAATTGTTACTGGTATTTGGCATATTAAATACAACATGGGAGGCTTTCTAGGCTCTGCTGTGTGGGTGGCATACTCTTGTAGTCACCTCTAAATACAGCATTTATTGATGAAGCATGTGGCCGCAAGCCTATTACAGAAGGCTGTAATAGGCTCTTCTGCTGGGTGGAATTCTGATGAGGGGGAAGTCCAGATGTGGAAAATGGTACCACTCATGGAGTGGGGGGTCATCTGGCTTGTTGCGAGGCTCTGCTGGGGTGGTGGGCCAGGGCTAGAAACCGTGATCCCTCCGGGGTGCCTCGTGAGCAGCTGGGCGGGCACAGGGAGAGCGGTAGCAGCTCCCTCTGCCCCATGTCTGTGAGTCTCTGGATCAGCATACCTGGGCTGGATTTGAAAAGACTACTCTCAATATAGTTAATCATATATATATATATATATATATATATATATATATATATATATAAATTATCACTAATTCTGTAGAATGTCTTACTTGAAAAAACAGTTTAAAGCAATTTAATATAAGAGAATATATCCAAATGACTTGCTACTTGCTCTCCCTGTGCCCAGCCGCTCACGAGGTGCCCAAGAGGGATGGCTGGTTCTAGCCCTGGCCTGCCACCCCAGCAGAGCCTTGCAACAAGCCAGACTACCCCCACTCCATGAAGGCCTCCATTTTCCACATCCGACTTCTCTCTTGTCAGAACTCCACCCAGAAGACCAACCTATCACAGCCTGGCTCACGCAGCCAGCCGCAAGCGGCCAGGAGGTTCATCAATAAATGCTGGACTTAGAGATGACTACAAGAGTATGCTACCTGCACAGCAGAGCCTGGCAAGCTACCCGTGTTGTATTTGATATGCCAAATACGGGTAACAATTATAGACCTCATTCCGGAATGGATTGAGACTCTTTATGTTCCTGGAGCAAGCAGATGCCCTTGGGCTCTACTAGCATGAGACAGGACATATGGAGATGTTACTGGGGCCCGCTCGAGCAAATCGATGATGAATGGGAAGACAGTGATACAGTGATCCAAATGACACAAACGCCTTATTATTGAGGCAACAATATAATAAGAATGTACAATGTTTGAGGCTTTTAAAGATGCAACATAACAATCAATTTTAATGCACAGCTAACAATTTTAAATAGCATTGGTTAAAATGAATTATAAAATACATTTTAAGCATTTATTATAAAGTATGTTTTTATCAGGACGTTGGAGGGCAGTCATCTTGCTCTTATAGTTGGCAAAGAATAGGCGAGCATTGCGAAGGCGGCATTTCCCGCCTTCAGCTGCATCTCCCAGTATTTCTGCTCTTCTCTCTTTGAGGTCTTCCTTTACCGCTTCTCTGTACTGCTTTGCAAGCTTGGATGTTAGCATTTGGTCACCTGAGACTCGTGCCCTGCCACGTTGGCAAATGAGCTCAAGAGCTTTGAAGACAGGTGTCCTTTTGTGGCTTTCTCTCTCTCTCTCTCGGCTTTCTTTGCACAATCACTGAGGTGTGGAACCAGTCGGTTGTATCTTCATCGATGTCATCAATGATGGTATCTTACCATGTTGCCACAATGGCGCCAAAGAGTTCCCAGTTGGTGGTCCTTCTGGGAGTTCTCTTCTTAGACTTTGCAGCCTTTTCTTCCCATGGCGTGAAGTATAATTTTGCAAAGAGACAGTGGTCCGATCCTGTTTGAAATTTTGGGACGATAGCAACATCAGTCAGGCAAAACCGTGAATTGAAGATATCATCAATTTCATTGTGGAACTGACCACCAGGGGATTCCCATGTCCAATGTTTCAATTCAGCCTTCTGGAACTGTGAGTTCCCTTAAATGGTCTTGGTGGACATGATGAACTTAGATAGTCTAGGTCATGATTCCTGATGTGGAGTTCTTCGACCAATCTTCTCGGTCCTATCTTGGCATTAAAATCACCGACTATGATCTTGTAGAAGGTGTGATCTTTTTTTATAGAACTCCTCCAGTTCCATGTAGAATTTCTCAATTTCTTCTTCCTTGTATGTGGATGTTGGTGCGTATACAATGAAGATAGAAATTGCTGGCAGTGGGCCACATCTCTTTTAGTGTAATCGTCCTGTCCGGTTTGTTTGGCATTCAAACGAATCAATGTTCATGGCCATGTTCATGTTGACAAGGACACCAATGCCACCGACGCCTCTTTCATTGAATGTTCCAAGGCACAGTTCTTCTCTGGTGTCAAAAAGGTGTGATGTGATTGACGCCTCCTCTTCTCAGTCAGAAAAATGATATCATACTTGATCTTTTGCGCTTGCACCATCAGGTCCTCCATATATGCTTCTGTTGCCAGTGTACGTGCATTGAAAGTACAGACTCATTTTAATCTTTCTTTGTTTTGGCAGCTTAGTATGGTCCTGAAATTTTATCAGGCCCTCCTTGTTTGTCCTTCTTAGTGCTGCAGTATTAAGGGCTGTTTCAGGGTCAGGAAGATGAACATATTTTAATACTGGTTTTGGCATATTGAATACACATCAGACATCTTGCCAGGCTCTGCTGTGCGGGCAGTATACTCTTAGTAGCTTGCTGGGCTAAGCACTGCCAGGTTAATTCCTGAGTGGGGAGCCAGGAGTAACCCCTGAGCATCGCTGAGTGTAATGGTGCTCTCCACATAGCCAGAGGACACATGGCCTGTGTCCTGGTCATCCCACTGGCGGTCCTTGATGAGCGCAGCGAACATGGCGGCGGTAAAGATGGTAAAGAAAGATGATCGCTGGGTGTCCATAATCATGTTGCCCCACAGGCCAGGTCTGAGGCCCAGCTGGAGTCGTCTGGGGAACAGGGACCACAAGCTGTGGGGCTCCCACCCAGTGTCGGCAGCGCGTGGCAGCCATGCTGCGCTGCCTCCATGGTCAGTCCCAGGCCAGCACTGGGGTCCCCCCGTCTCGACACGAGTCGGGGCTCTGCTCACTGCCCGGCTACCACCTCTGCCATCACTGCCAGCAATCCGCTTCCTGAACCACCGCTGCCTCCTCAGGCCACCACCATCTTGTCCTTTTACTTAATCTCATTTACTGGACTGTTAAAAAAAAACATTTCATCCTTGGTTGCTGCATAGGCCGATAGATGGCACCATATCAGTTGTCAGAAAATAGAAACCTTGAACAATGAACCAACTCATGAACAACTCAACCAACTAGACCTCAGTGCCTAACAGCTACCAGGCAGTATATTTTTAGTAGCTTGCTGGTCTAAGCACTACCAGGATTCATCAACGTCCTGAGGATCTATCACATCTTCCAGAAAGGCAATGGAGAAGATTATCCATAACTTCTACTCAGATCTCTTTGATAGCCATGTCCACCTGCCCACATACCAAATTACACAGGATGGATATGTTGTTCCCAACGTTCTCCCTTCTGAAATCCAACATGCCATTTCAGTAGTTAAGGAAGGGAACAGCACCAGGCCCAGACAAAGTCAGATCTGAACACCTGAAGAATCTGCCTTCAGTACTCATCAGTACACTGGCTTGGCTCTTCACACGCTACCTGTCTGAATGCAAGGTGCCCTCCCAATGGAAAACCAGCAGGACTGTTCTACTGTTCAAGAAGGGAGACATTCATGAGATTGGCAACTATCGCCGCATCTGCCTGTTGTCTGTCATCTACAAGCTGTTCACTCAAGTCATCCTAAAGAGGATAGGCAGAACATTAGATGAAGGACTACCATGTAAGCAAGCTGGCTTCCAAAAGGGATTCAGCACAATAGACCATATCCACATGGTAACCAAACTCATTGAGGTTTGTAAGGAGTTCAAGATGATGCTCTATCTCACGTTCATTGATTTAAAGAAAGCCTTTGATTCTGTGGAGACTGAAGTGTTCATCAAAGCCCTACCCAAACAGGACCAATATATCAAGATCCTTTGTTAACTGTATTATGGATTCACCACCAGGATCTCACCATTCTACAAAAAGTGATCATCGGTGTCAAAAGAGAGGTTCGTCCAGGGTGATACCATTTCACCAAAACTCTTCAGTGCGCCATCCATGAGAACATCATTTGACAATTAGAATGGGAAGGAATGGGAGTGAAGATAGATGGTCTGCAACTACACTGCCTCTGCTTCACTGATGACATCATTCTAATAACACCAAACATTAGCCAAATGGCACAAATGCTCTCTGACTTTGACCGAGAATGTGGAAAGATAGGTCTGCAGTTAAGTTCATGAGAAATGAACTAGTTCCAGAGGCCCCATTCACTCTCAATGGAACAAACATCTCTGAATGCAGCAGTTATGTGTACCTACGTCGATAAGTCAACATGATTAACAACCTAAAACCTGAGCTGCACAGGAGGAAGAGAGAGGCATGGAATGCCTTCAAAAGCATCAAAGAAATAGCAAAAAAAATACAAAGAACCTCTGGCTCTGGGCACATCTCTTTGACTCCACCATTCTCCCTGCATTAACATATGCCTCAGAGACCTGGGCCCTAAGAAAGCAGGATAAGAATGCTACTCGGGTCTCCCAAAGAGGAATCCAAAGAGCTATGCTTGGAATATCACGCCTCACTCTAGTGAAGAAGGAATCCGGAGTTCCGACCTCTGTCGCTCTTCCAGAGTCAGGGACGCTGTCTCGTTTGCCAAGGCATTGAAAATCAGATGGGCTGGACATTTAATGCCATTTGGAGACGACCACTGGATGAGAGCCGTTACTGACAGGATCCCACAGATGTCAAAGATCACGTGGCCGCCCACCTACAAGGTGGTCAGACTTCTTCATCAAGACCCTGAACAAGCGGTTTGAGGTTTTTTGTATTCCTGAAGCAACCAGATGTCATTGGGCTACACTGGCACGTGATAGGGTCAAATGGAAATATTACTGGTGCCCGCTCGAGCAAATCGATGAATAATGGTATGTCAAGTGATCAAGTGATGTTTTATAAGCTTTCACTTATTCACTTATATAAACTTTCACTTATTATTAAAGAAATTACTATAAAGATGTTCTAATATTCAAGCATGTAAGCAAGAAGTCTTCTAGTTACATCACATCAGAAAAGTGAAAGTGAACAAAAAGTTCAGTTTGTGGCTGAATTGATAATATAAGACAAAAAAACTAAGATTTTTGCTTTATTTTATTTAATTTTACACAACTGGACCGAATAAGTATTTGCAAACAGCAATTACAAAGACAGAATGAATAAACTTTTCAAAGTTTACTTTATTATGTGAGTTTTCTACCAATTACCAGGATCCTAGGATACAGATATTATTAAAATATTTTTCCTGACTTTATTTAAATCCCAATATTTTCAAGCAATGAATGATTAATTATAAAGGCATTTTGTTTGTCATTTAAATTATTTTAAATTTTGGGCAGTGTGATTTGTAAAACTGTTAATAATAGGATTTCTATACTTCCAATATTTCAACATCAAACTCCTCTTCACCAGAACCAGTTTCAAAGTTTTCTAGGTTCAAAAAATGAGTATTAAATGATAGAAGACAATCAGTATGAGATTAAAGGTTACTTGTTAAAATTAAGTTATATTTGAGGCCTTAGTTTGAATAAATATTTTAAAAATTGGTATGACCTTTAAAAAACAGAATAGTCATAAAGAAATGAATATTCACCTTAATTGTAACAAGGGAATCACCTGTGAAATCATCTCTAGGAAGAGAATGAGAAAAGTGGGCCATGGGTTCCAAGTGCCAGAGACCAGAGAACCCTAACGTGGTTACAGTGTGAGGAAGAGAAGCCAGTTGAAACTAAAGTTAGTGGACCCAGATTGTTGTTACTAAGAAAGAAGCAGAGGGTTGGTGTGGGGGAGGCAGAGATATAGTATTGAGGGTAGCATGCTTGCCTTGCAAACAACAAAGCCAGGTTGGATCACAGCACCCTAAGGTCTCCTGAGGAAGCCAGGAATAATCCCTAAGCTCAGAGCCAGGAGTAAGCCCTGAGCACTGCTGAGTATGTCTTCCTCCCTCCACCCCACAAAACAAAAATATTTGAAAAAAGATGTGCAGTGAAAGGAGATAATTTGTTCATTAATCAGCTTATCAAGATACTTTTACTAATAAAGCACCTCAAATTCTGGTTATTATGAAATTATTTTTTTTTAGATTTTTGTGGGGTTTTATTTGGGTTTTTTTTGGAGGAGTTGTGTTTGGAGCCATACCCAGCAGTGCTCACAGCTTACTCATGGCTCTGTGCTCAGGGACCATGCTGGGTGGTCTCCATGGTACATATTGGGTGCCCAGGAGCTAACCTCGGTTGGTGCATGCAAGGCAAGTGTCCTACGTGCTGTATTAATATTTTTAAGCTTTTAGAAGTGAAAGTGCAGCATTCTGGACAGATATTCTTCATATTAAAATTATCATCATCATCATCATCATCAGAGCTAAGGAAAGAGCTGAAAGTGTCTGAGTACATGATTTGCTTGCAAGGTGCCTGGATCAGTCTTCAGATCCTCTCTGACCCCATCCACCACCACCACTACACAACACTGTAAACTGACCATAATAACACTTTACCCTCTAATCGCTGAGCTGGGAGTAGTCCTCCAAAACACACAAAAAAAATAAAAATAAAGAAAATATGAGAAGCATGAGTAAATATCTTCAATCTTCACTTTAAAACAAAGCTCTTAATTACAAGAAACAGCCACTTTGAAGTGCGGCTTCAATATTTGCTTAGCTGATTAGAATAACGTCTGTTAAAAACAGAAGATGAGCACTTCAGTCTTTGAAAGTGAGATTTAAGTGAATCTCAAAATATTGCTGAAAGACACCAGGGTGTACAGATTGATAATTCATATTTGACTTATCAGGCAGGCATTTGAGTAAAGAGGTTTAGCTATTAAAATGGACAGAAGCAGCTAGCCTTTAAGCAGCAGTTGCTCATCTAATTTAATTCCAAGTGTTTCCATAATTTGAGTAAATCCATTTCAAATAAAAATATGACTGCAAATATAAATGCTAACATGCTATTCATTTCTCAATTAACTTTGATATGCATATATGCTAACCTATTTAGAAATTTCAAGTTGACTGATTTGAATGATTCTAACTTTGTAATTTGTTAAATACAAATTGCATATCCCTAAATAGCAAACTGTTTTTAAATATTCATTGTTTAGTCAGATTTATCATTTAAGTTTAAATGTTCTACTGTCAGCTTCAAATATTTAGTTGTTATACTAAAGCAGGAATTTATGTGATGTTTGATAGGTGATATTCAACCAGCAACTGTTTATTTTCTTCTATTCTGTTTTCATGTTTCAGACTTCTGGGATGTTTTCAAAGACATAAGTATAAATACATGAAATATGATAATAATCTGAGGTAAATATTTTCTCTATTGCTGTATCTATTTGTGAGGGGAAATATAACTTTCATTTTAAATAGAGCATGCTTAAATAATTAAATTAATATATATAAAAGTAAACAACTTAAAGAAAACTACACAGTACCATCCATCAGAAAAGCAGTAAATGCTAGCCAGAGTGCTATATGCTAAATACACATTATCTTTAACCCTAAGAGTTTTTATACAAATGTAATGGTGTTTCCTCTAACCTGAAAAGTAGGTGTTTGGAGGTACTTGACAAAACTAAATTAACTAACAAAGGATATAATATGCAAATCAATGCTTCTGTTACTTCAAAGTCCTATTATTTAAATTTTCTTTGAACCATATTGCTACTAGAGGTAATATCAGTCAGATCTTGGCATGATGGTTTGTTTTTGTGTATTGTGTTATAATTTTCAGTGATAGTTTGTTAGGCCGATAATGTTGCATTTGTCCTGAATATGTTCCTATCTGATCCCTAAGTTAGTTTTAGGTTTCAGGAATCTATACTTGGCCAGGGTCACAAAACGACAGTCTCCATTTTATTCAAGCTCCGTGTAGTGAGCTTGAATTTTTTTAATTTTATTTTTTATTTTATTATACCACAGTGAGATATACAATTAAAATGATGTTCATGTTTGGGTTTCAGTCATATTTTTAATAGAGTTATCCACTATTTTTTTCTCTCATAATCTAAAGACTTCTGACATTTCCACTCATTGCTTTTTAGGTTGTAAACCTTTTGAAGGCAGACATTTTATTTAATTTGTGATTCCTAATAACAAGAGCTTAGCACCAATCACAGAACTCACCATATGTACAGTACTCTACAATAGCTACACAGTAAGCTAATGATCAACTTTTGAGGTTATCTAAACCAAGATGGAAAGGGTGGGATACATAGCATCTTAGGAGATTTTTACAGGTCATGGCATATCCTCCTTTTCTCAAACCAAATGTTTAACATATAGAAATTGGTGGGTTAAAATAAAAAGGGAAATTGTTTTTCACCTTTTGGTGCCCTGAATTTGTAAGTCATCAATTCTTTAGAGTAACAAAACAATTGACTTCCTGATTTTGTGTGGCTGTCTGGAAAAAAAGCCTGATCAAAGATGGAAACTAATTAAAGATGAAAAAGGGAGGTGATTTTAACTTATTAAAGAAGAGATACAACAGTTATTCATCTTGGTATAGGCCTATGGATGTTTGCTTAAAAAAAAACTGCTAACAAACAGATGAAAAAGTATTCCGTATCACTGATGTTCATTTGCATAAAAATCAAAATGACAATGAGAAATCACTTCCCAATGTTGAGAGAGGACACCTTAACATCTGAAAACAAAACTATGTTATCAGGGATTCAGTGAAGAGAAGAATATTAATCTGCTGTTGGGGTCTGTGGTCTAGTTCAACCTCAATGAATAAACAGTATGGAAAAATTTTTAAGTTAAGAATCAAGCTTCCCAGTAATAATAAAAACAGCGTGGTATGGGAATAAAAACAGACCTGTGGACCTATGGAATAGAGTTGAGTATCCTAACACCCACCATCAAAGACATGATCAGTTAATCTTTGATAAAGATACAAAGAGTCCAAACTGGAGTAAGGGAAAGCCTCTTCAACAAGTGGTGCTGGGAAAACTGGACAGCGACATGTAAAAAATGTATTTGGACCTGTGTCTAACACTTTGCACAAAAAATCAGATCAAAATGGATTAAAGATCTCAATACCAGACCTGAGTCCATAAAGTACATTGAAGAAAATATAGGAAAAACCCTCCACGACATTGAAGCTAAAGACATCTTCAAAGGTGAAACACCATTAACAAAGCAACTAGAAGAAAAGATAAACATATGGGACTACATGAAACTAAAGAGCTTCTGCACATCGAAAAGAAACAGTGACCAAGATAAAAAGACAGTCCACAGAATGGGAAAGAATATTCACCCAATACCCATCTGATAGGGGGTTAATATCCAGGTCTGGTACAGCTATATAAAGAAGAAAACAGCCAACCCCATAAAAAATGGGGAGAAGAGATGAACAGAAACTTTAACAAGGAAAGAAATTTGAATGGCCAAAAGGCATATGAAAAAATGCTCATCATCACTAATCATCAGAGAGATGCAAATCAAAACAACAATGAGATATCACCTCACACCACAGAGAATGGCCCATATCCAAAAGGGTAAAAGCAGCAAGGGCTGGCGTGGATGTGGGGAAAAGGGGACCCTCATACATTGTTGGTTGGAATGTCGACTTGTACAACCTTTCTGGAAAACAATATGGAGATTCCTCCAGAGACTAGAAATTGGGCTCCTTTTGACACAGCCATACCACTCCTGGGAATATACCCTGGGAAGTCAAAAAACACACAGCAGAAACACAATCCACACTTTTTATTTTCTTAGCAGCACTATTCACAATAGCCAGAACCTGGAAACAACCAGTATGCCCAAGAACTTATGACTGGATAAAGAAATTGTGGTACATCTACACAATGGAATACTATGCAGCTGTTAGGAAAAATGAAGTTATGAAATTTTCCTATAAATGGATGGACATGGAGAGGATCATATTGAGTGAAATTAGTCAGAAGGAAAGAGAGAGATATAGAATGACTGCATTTATTTGCATGACATATATATATATATACACATACACACACACACACACACACACACATACATAATTACACACACACACACATATTATGACACCAAAATCCAATGTCAGGTGAAACGTGGATCAGGAGGTCTTACCAAAAGTGGAAATTACTGCAAATGTGGGAGTCAGAGGTTAGGTAAGACAAAGAAGGGAGCATGTGTGAATAAATGTTGAATGGGCTAATACCAACCTAGAACTGAGCTTTAAATACAGGCAACAAAAATGATAGCCTCTAAGTGTATGTAGTGCAACCCACAATGTGTAAGAGAAGGAAAAAGAGAGTGAGGGAGAGAGAAAAGAGATAAAGAACCTGCCATTTAGGCAGGCTATGGGAGGGGGAGGGAATTGGGGACATTGGTGGTGGGAAATGGGCACTAGTGGAGGGCAGGGTGCTGGAACATTATGTGACCGAAATCTCCAAGCATGAATAATGCTCTAATTGTATATCTCACTGTGGTATAATAAAATATTAAAAAAAAGAATAAACAAATAATCAGAACTGATGAATTACTATCAAGGGTCATTAACACAGTAATCAAAATTCTCCTCAAAACAAAACTCAAGACCCAGGTAGTTTACTAGTGATTTCTTCTAACTCTTTAACAAAGACATACTCCCAATCATCTTCAGGCTCTTTCAGAAAACTGAAAAAGCAGGAATCATTCCAAACATCTTTTTAGGGAGACAAACATTACCCTGACACCAAAAGAAGACAGAGACATCACGAAAATGAGAACTATACACCTATATACTTGATGAACATAAATGCAAAGATCATCAATAAAATATTGGCAAATAAAATCCAACAATACATCAAAAGGATCATACATCATTGCAAGGATGCAACATTGGTTTAATGTACATAAGTCAAACAACATAGCACACCATAAAAATACAAGGAGAAATAAAATTAATATGATCATAGCAACAGATAAATCATTTCACAATATCCAATACACATCTTTGTAATTGTTTATCTCAGGGTGGTAAAATATTTTAAAAAATAAATTATAAAAATATATAGTGATTCATCATCACAAGTTGATGTTTACTGATTTATTTTCTGGTAATTCCATTTGCCCCTTCTAGGGAGTAGGCTAGGGGTGTGGGGGGAATCTAGAGATATTGTTGGAGAGAAAGGGACGCTGTGGAATTGGTGTTGAAATATTGCATGACTTAAAAAGCTCTATCATGAGCAACTTTGTAAATCATAGTTTCTCAATAAACATTCCTGAAAAAAACAAAACAAGAAGTATGCTTAAGAGACAGCTTTATTATAATTGTATAGTTCACATTGTATAATAAAAATCTAAAAGAGAAAAAAAGAATAAAGCTTCTGGGGCCGGAGCAATAGTCCAGCTGGTAGGGCGTTTGCCTTGCACGTGGCAGGGCTGCATGCCGGCCCGGGTTCTATCCCCAGCATCCCATAAGGTCCGCTGAGCACCGCCAGGAGTAATTCCTGAGTGCAGAGCCAGGAGAAACCCCTGAGCATTGATGGGTATGACCCTAAAAAGAAAAAAAAAAAAAAAAAGAATAAAGCTTTCATGTCACCTAGTAATTACAATCCTTGACATTTACCCCAAGATCACTAAAATGAAAATCCAAATACATTTTTGTACTATTATATTATTGAAGTACTATTTCCAGTAGCCGATATCTAGAAATTTCTCAAGTGTCCTAATAGAAAAGTGTAAAAAAGAAATTAAAGTGGGATCTGAGCAATATGACAGCGGGTAGGGCATTTGCCTTGCATGCAATCGACATAGGTCTATCTAGGGTGTCCCATATGTCCTCCTGAGCACATCCAGGAGTAATTCCTGAGTGCAGAGTCAGAAGTCCTCTGAGCATTACCAGGCATGAACCAAAAAGGGAAGGAAGGAAGGAAGGAAGGAAGGAAGGAAGGAAGGAAGGAAGGAAGGAAGGAAGGAAGGAAGGAAGGAAGGAAGGAAGGAGGAAGGAAGGAAAAGAACGAAGGAAGGAAAGGAAAGGAAGGAGGAAGGGAGGGAGAGGGAGGGAGGGGAGGAGGGAGGGAGGGAGGGAGGGAGGGAGGGAGGGAGAGGAAGGAAGGAAGGAAAGGGAGGGAGGGAGGGGAGGGAGGGAGGGAGGGAGGGAGGGAGGGAGGAAGGGAGAGGGAGGAGGAATGAAAGAAAAGAAAGAAAGAAAGAAAAGAAAGAAAGAAAGAAAGAAAGAAAGAAAGAGAAAGAAAAGAAAGAAAGAAAGAAAGAAAGAAAGAAAGAAAGAAGGAAAGAAAGAAAGAAAAGAAAAGAAAGAAAAGAAAGAAAGGAAGGAAGGAAGGGAAGGAAGGAAGGAAGGAAGGAAGGAAGGAAGGAAGGAAGGAAGGAAGGAAGGAAGGAAGGAAGGAAAGAAATAGAAGTGTGTGTATTTTATTATACAACCATGAGATATAAAATTGCAAAGATGTTTATAGTTGGGTCTCAGTCATACAAAGTTCTAGCACCTGTTCCTCCATCAGTGCCCCATTCCTAGCACTGTCCCCACATTCCCTCCCACACACCCCGAGCTTTGCCTCTATAGCATGTCACTGTTTCTTTTCCTCTATCTTTTCTGTCTCTCTCTGTCTCTGTCTCTGTATCTCTGTATCTCTCTCTGTCTCTGTCTCTGTCTCTGTTTCTCTCTATATATCTCTCTGTCTCTCTTTCTCTGTCTCTGTATCTCTGTATCTCTCTCTGTCTCTGTCTCTGTATCTCTCTGTATATCTCTCTGTCTTTATTTCTCTCTCTTTCTTTCTCTTCTTTTACACATCGTGATTTGCCCTACAGACATTTAGGGTTTATCATGTAAGTCTCTTTCTGTATATCCAATGGTGAGTTCTAGTCTGGCATTACCATTTCCCATACTTAGAAGAACACTGGTATATATTTATATACCATTAATGAATGCAGTCATTCTATTTTATCATTTTCCTTCTGACTAATATCACTCAGCATAATAGTCTCCATGTCCATCCATTTGCCGGTGAATTTCATGACTTCCTCTTTTCTGACAGCTGCATAGTATTCCATTGTGTAGATGTGCCAAAGTTTCTTTAGCCAGTCTTCTGTTCTCAGGCACTTATTTTGTTTCCAGATTCTAGCTATTGTGAATACAGTTGCGATGAATATAAAAGTGCAGGTAGCATTTTTCCTGTGTGTTTTTGGGTCTCCAGGGCATATTCCAAGAAGTGGTACTGCTGGATGAAATGGGAGTCCAATAACTAGTTTTTGGAGGATTGTTCATATTGTTCTAAGAAAGGACTGGACCAGTCAGCACTCACACCAACAGTGGATAAGAGTGTCTGCCCACATCCACTCCAGGACTAGTTGTTCTTCCTTTAGATATGTTCCAGTCTCTGTGGTGTGAGATGATTCCTCATTGTTGTTTTGATTTGCATATCCCTGATGATTAATGATGAGGAGCACTTTTTCATACACCTTTCAGCCATTTGAATTTCTTCTTTTTTGGAAGTTTGTTCATTTCTTCTCCCACTTTTTGGGTGGGGTTGGCTGTTTTCTAATGTAAAAGTTCTACCAGTTCCTGATATCATAGCTATTACCCCTTATCAGATGGGCTTTGAGGTGAATATTCTTTCCCAGTGTGTGGGCTGTCCCTGTATCTTGGTCACCAATTCTTTTGAGGTGCAGAAACTTTTCAGTTTTATATAATCCTATTTTTTTTATCTTCGCTTCCATTTGCTTTTTCAGTGTTGTTTTGCCTTTTAAGATGCCTTTAGCTTCGATGTCATAGAGGGTTTTTCCTATGTTTTCTTTGGTGTGAGATGATTCCTCATTGTTGTTTTGATTTGCATATCCCTGATGATTAATGATGAGGAGCACTTTTTCATACACCTTTCAGCCATTTGAATTTCTTCTTTTGGAAGTTTCTGTTCATTTCTTCTCCCACTTTTTGGTGGGGTTGGCTGTTTTCTAATGTAAAAAGTTCTACCAGTTCCTGATATCATAGCTATTACCCCTTATCAGATGGGCTTTGAGTGAATATTCTTTCCCAGTGTGTGGGGCTGTCCCTGTATCTTGGTCACCAATTCTTTTGAGGTGCAGAAACTTTTCAGTTTTATATAATCCTATTTTTTTATCTTCGCTTCCATTTGCTTTTTCAGTGTTGTTTTGCCTTTTAAGATGCCTTTAGCTTTGATGTCATAGAGGGTTTTCCTCTATGTTTTCTTTGATGCATCTTATAGAATTCATGTCTGATATTGAGAAAATTAATCCCTTTTGATCTGACTTTTGTGCATCACATTAGAGGGGGGGGTAGGTCTCAGTTCATTTTTTACATGCAGCTGGCCAGCTCTCCCAGCACCATTTGCTCCACTTAATATTTTTTGCTCTTTTATCGAAGACTAACTGATCATATATTTGAGAGTGTGTTTCAGCTATTCAGTTCTATTCCAAGTTCTATCGGTCTGTTTCTATACCAAATACCACACCATTTTAAATATGACTGCTTTGTAATAGAGTTTGAAGTCGGGAAAGTTATACCTCTGTCTTCTTTTTCCCAAGTATTGCTTTAGCTATTCGTGGGGGTTTGTTATTCCATACAAGTTTCAGGACTGTTTAGTTAATTTCTTTGAAGAATGTCATGGGTTTCCTTATAGGGATCGCATTGAATCTGTATAAAGCTCTAGGGAGTTTTACCATTTTGATAATGTTAATTCGTCCCAATCCAAGAGCAGGAAATATGTTTCCTTTTCTTCAGGTCCTCTTTTATTTCTTGAAGCAACGACTTGTAGTTTTCTTTGTCCAAATCCTTTACATTCTTAGTCAAACTGATTCCTAGGTATTTGATTTTCTGTGGTGCAATTGTGAATAATATTGTTTCTTTAATATCCCTTTCTTCTCTATCGTTATTTGCATATAGGAAAGTTATTGAATTTTGGGTATTGATTTTGTACCCTGCCACTCTACTATAGGTATCTATTGTTTCTAGGAGCTTTTTGGTAGAGAGTTTAGGGTTCTCTAAGTATAATATCATGTCCTCTACAAATAGTGATAGCTTGATTTTCCCTTGTCTATCTGGATTCCCTTAAAGTCCTTTTTTTTTTGGCTGATTGCTATGGCAAGTATTCCCAGTACTATGTTGAATAGAAGTGGTGAGTGAGGGCAGCCTTGCCTTGTCCCCAATCTTAGGGGGAAGACTTTCAGTTTTTCCCCATTGTGAATGATGCTTGCTGTGGGCTTTTGGTACATGGTTTTGACTATATTGATGAAGGTTCCTTCAATTCCCATTCTACAAAGAGTTTTTAGAATGAATGGGTGTTGGATCTTGTCAAATGCTTTCTCTGCATCTATTGATATGATCATATGGTGCTTATTTTTCCTCTTATTGATATGATGTATTATATGGATTGACTTACTGCTGTTGAAACATCCTTGCATTCCCAGGATGAATCCTACTTGGTCATGTTGTATAATTTTTCTGATGACTCTTTGGATTCTATTTGCTAGTATTTTATTGAAGGTCTTAGCATCTGTGTTCATCAGGGAAATTGGTCTGTAGTTTTCCTTTATCATGACATCTGTCTGATTTTGGTATCAGGGGTGATATGTGCCTCATAGAAGCTATTTGGGAGGTGTTTCTGTTTGTTCAATTTCCTGAAAGAGATGGAAAATGACTGGGAATAGGTCCTCTTTAAAAGGTTTGGTAGAATTCACTGGTGAATCCTTCTGTACCTGGGCTTTTGTGTTTGGCAGACTTTTGATTACTGATTCCATCCCCTTGATGGTGATAGGTTTGTTCAAGTACTTCATATCTTCTTGTTGCAGCCTTGGGAGGATAGGAGACTTCAGGAATTTGTCCATTTCTTCTAGGTTCTCTTGTATCCTGGCTATGCCAGACTCTCAAAGTAATCTCTGATGATCTTTTGAATTTCTGTGGTTTCTGTTGTGATGTTCCCTTTATCATTTCTGATTTTATTTTTTGGAGTGCTCTCTTTCCCTTTCCTTGAGAGTCTTGCAAGTGGTTTGTCAATCTTGTTTATTATTTCAAAGAACCAGCTCTTGGTCTCATTGATTTTCTGGATTTTTTTTTGGGGGAATTTCTATCTCATTGGTTTCTGTTCTAGTTTTATTATTTCTTTCTTTCTGCTTGGGTTGAGCTCCTTTTGCTGATGGGTTTTAAGATCTTAACCTGTGAAGTCAGGCTGTTTATGATGGGCTTTTCTTCTTTTCTGATGAACTTTCCTTTTAAACTGCTTTTGCTATATATCACAAGTTCTGGTAATTTGTGTCTTCAGTCTCATTTGCTTCCAGGAATTTTTGGATTTCCTCTTTGATTTCTTTTATGACATGCTAGTTGTTCAGCAATGAGCTGTTTAGTTTCCAGGGGCTTGGTATGAATCTCCAATTTTGTGTGCAATTAACTTCTATATTCAGTGCATCATGGTCTTAAAAAAATAGTTGACATAATTTCTATCTTCTTGATTTTCTGGAGCTATGTTTTGTCGCTCAGCATATTATCTGTCTTGGAGTATGTTCTATGTGCGCTGGAGAAAATGTGCATTCGGCTTTTTAGGGATGAAATGACCTGTATGTATCTACTAGCCCTCTTCCATCTCTTCTGTTAAGGCCAATATTTTCAGTCTTTTTCCATTTTGTGTACTGGCCTGAGTACTTTCCGCAGCTCATCCCCAGTCTCACTGACTCTGTCTTCTGCTGCTGTCATCCTGCTCTTAAGTGTCCCTATTGCATTTTTTTATTTCATCTGTTGAGGTTTTTTTTTTTTTTTTTTGCTTTTCGGGTCACACCCGGCATTGCTCAGGTGTTACTCCTGGCTCTGCACTCAGGAATTACTCCTGGCGCGTGCTCAGGGGACCATATGGGATGCCGGGGATCAAACTGGACCTAACGTGTGCAAGGCAAATGCCCTACCATCTGGACTATCACTCTGGCCCCTCATCTGTTTAGTTATACCACTGTATCACTGTATCACTGTCTTCCCGTTCATCGCCGATTTGCTCGAGCGGGCACCAGCAACATCTCTGTATGACCTGCCTCATCATGCAAGTAGAGCCCAAGGGCACCTGCTTGCTCTAGGAACATAAAGAGCCTAAAACCATTCCATCAGGTCATGGGAATGAGGTCTATAATTGTTACTGGTATCTGGCATATTAACTACGACATGGTTAGCTTGCCAGGCTCTGCCTTTCGGGTAGCATCCTCTTGTAGTCATCTCAAAATCCAGCATTTATTGATGAACCGCGCGGCCGCTTGCGCGCGAGAGCTGGGCTGTGATAGACTGGTCTGCTGGGTGGAGTTCTGATGAGGAAGAAGTCTGGATGTGGAAAATGGAGGTCCTCATGGAGTGGGGCGTCGTCTGGCTTGTTGTGAGGCTCTGCTGGGAGGCGGCCCAGGGCTAGAACCTGCCATCCCTCCCTGGCATCTCATGAGTGGCTGGGCACAGTGAGAGCCAGTAGCAGCTCTGCCCCATTTCTGTCTCTGGATCAGCATACCTGGGCCTTATTAAAAAAAGACTGCAGCAGGGTGGATCTTGATGAGCCGGGATGTGATAGGCTGGTCTGCTGGGTGGAGTTCTGATGAGGGGGAAGTCCGGATGTGGAAAATGGAGGTCCTCATGGAGTGGGGCATCTTCTAGCTTGTTGTGAGGCTCTGCTGGGGTGGAGGGCCAGGGCTAGAACCTGCCATCCCTCCTGGGCACCTCATGAGCGGCTGGGCACAGTGAGAGCCTGTAGCAGCTCTGCCCCATGTTGAGTTTTATAGTGATGATATTTCTCTTTGCATTGTTCTCATTTCTGCTCTCATTTCCTCCCATAATTTATTGACTGCCCTTTCTACTGCTTCATTTTTATTCTCCTTTATTTTATTGGACATCCATTCCATTTGATCATTGAGCTCATTAAACATCCTCACAATTTCTTCTCTGAATTCCTTGTCAGAGAGATTATGTGTGCCAATATTCTTTTTCTAGTCTTTAGGGTTGGTTTCTTCATCTGCTCTTCGAGCTGGGGATCTGTATTGTTTCCCCATTGTGCTGTGGTGAATTGGGGTGGAGTCTTCTGTAATACTGTTTCTTCCTCACTATCAGGTAGGACTCCAGAAATGCTCCACAGAAGATGTTCTCCTCTTTCCTCTGCTGAGGAGGCGACCCAGCGTGAGGGTTGGAAATGCCCCATTTAATTCCTCTTTCGCTCGGGACTTCTGGAGACCTCTAGTTTTGCTTTCTGCCAGAGGTCCCAGGGCTCTACCATTTTCACCACATGCTCACCAGGCCAGCCACAACCCCCTATTCTTTGATTATTAAGAAGTGACCTTCTCTGTCCATCTGACCTTTTTCAGCCTGAAATCTATGTTGTTGATACTGGTATGGCTACCCAGTCCGCTTTGGAGGGGTTGTTTGAGTGAAGGATTGTTTTCCAGCTTTAACTTTGTGCCTGTCTTTGCTCTGATTGCTGAGATGTGTTTCTTGAAGGCAGCAGTATGTTGGGTTTAATTTTTTTTTATCCATTTTGCCTCTCTGTGTCTCTTAACTGGTGCATTTAGACCATTGACATTGAGAGAGATTATTGTCATGGGAATTTGTGCCATCTTCCTATATGTTTGTTGTTCTTTTGGGTTTTGTCTTGTCTTAAAGTAGCTCTTTCAGCCCTTCTTTTAAGGTTTGTTTTTAGTCTATGAATTTCCTGAGCTGTTGTTTATCCAAGAAGCTGTGTATCTGTCCTTCAAATCTGAATGAGAGTCTAGCAGGGTAAAGAATTCTTGGTGAGGCATTCATTTCATTGAATTTTTACTATATCCCACCACTGCCTTCGTGTTTGGAGGGTCTCTTCTGATAGGTCTGCTGAAAGTTGAATGGATGGTCCTTTGTATACAATTTCCTTCATTGATCTTGTGGCGTGAAGAATTATGTCTCTATCTATGGCATCCATTATTCTGACTAGAATATGTGTTGGAGTTTTTTGGGTTTCTTTTTGTTGGTATCCTTCGGGCTTCTTGGATCTGGATGTCTGTGCCCTTTAACTTTGGGAACTTATCTGCAAGGATTTTTTTAACTGTACCTATTTCCTTGGGGTTACCTTCAGCCGTTCCTCTGGGACTCAGATGATTCTTATGTTGTTCCTTCTGGATTCATCCCAATGTTCTCTATTCCGCTGATGATCCATTTTTCAGTCTTTTTCATCTCTTGCATCTCCCAGAGTGCTTTCTTCAGTACATACTCATTCTCACTGATCCCGTCTTTCACTGCTGTCATCCTGCTGTTGAGGGCCTGTATTGCATTTTTCATTTCATCTACTGAGTTTTGTATTGATGATATTTCTGTTTGGATTGTTCTCAGTTCAGCTCTGATTTCATCCCAGAATTTATTTACTGCCCTTTTCACTGCTTTATTTATGTCCTCCTGTGTTTTATTGGACATCCATTCCATTTTGTCACTGAACTCATTAAACATCCCCACCATTTCTTCTCTGAATTCTTTGTCAGAGAATATACATATGTTGTATTCTTTTAAGAGCATTCAGGGTTATTTTCTTCATCAGCTTTCGAGCTGGGGATCTGCGTTTTTTCCCCATGGTGAGGTGGTAGTTGGAAGTGGGTTCTTCTGGGGCACCATTCCTTCCTCACTGTCAGGTAGGACTCTGGAGAGGCTCAGCAGATGGGGTTCCCCTCTTTCCTCTTTGAGGATGTTACCTTGCTCTTGGTATAGAATTTCCTGAAGGGGAGGTGTCCTGTAGTGAAGGTTCAAAGTGACCCATTTATTTCCTCTGCAGCTCGAATTCTGGGAGCTATTGAGTCCGATTTTTTTTCCCTAAAAAGTGATTGCAATGACTCCAGGGCCTGCCTCAGGCTTGCCTCTCTGCTGCTTTCACTGCTAAAGTGGAATTTTATTAAAATGCATTTGTATTTAAGAAAAATGTCAAGCAAATATTTGGCTGCACTCTGAAATATTGAATAAATCATTGGGCTGGATAGATAATATAGCGGATAGGGTTCATGGTTTCCAAGAGTCTACATGGGTTTAATTCCTAGAACCACATATGGTCTCCTGACTTCTGCCAGGAGTAGTTTTTAAGTGCAGCACCAGGAGTAAGATGGCTATATCACCAGATGTGCCCTCCCAAAGGAAAAAAACCCTCTTTATAACTTTGCTATAGACTGAGCCAATTTAACCATTAGCAACCTTTCACGGATGCCCACAAACACATCAGCATCAATTGTCATAATACTTTTCCAAAGTGAAATATATTAATTGAAATGTTATGTTCAATCACTTTACTATAAAGCCCAATATAAAAACAAGCACAATGGAGGAGAGAGAATCTTCATTGTCTGCCATTCTTCCATACTCCACATTCACACCCTTCATCTCTTTCAGGAGCTACATGGCACTCCCATAAGTTTAGCTTTGGAATTTTCTTTAATCTCAGGATTAAAATGTCTAAAAATCCTGTAAAAACAAGTGAGATTTCACTCTTATCATACAAACTCTTGAGGGTGGGGGTGAGGGGTTGAAAGCACAATATAAATGAGATTGTCTTAGATACAGTGAGAAAGCCAAAATGATCTGAGCCAAAGTTACTCGTCACATCAAAGAACCATAAGAGCCCACATGCTGCTTATATGATCAAAGGTCAGTATCTGAAAATATATCCCGCTGGAATAAAGAATCTCCAGGTTGAAAAGATATATCCACATTCTGCTATCCCCTGCCCTTAATCTATATATAATATATATTCCACAAGTATACATATATAATATACTATGTATATTATATATGTATACTTGTGAAAAATAGTAAATCCTATAACTCAATAACTAATAGAAAATGAATACAAAGAAAAGGAAACAAAGTTTTGGCAAAACAATGTTAAAAGAATTTTTTTCTACAATGTTTACGCTATAAGACTTCCATTAAAGGGAAAGAAAAGGTAAAACAAAGTAGTAATTGAGAATATTCACAAGGTACAGATGCCTCTCCATATGTCCTGTCATATGGAGGCAGGTCTCTCCATATAATGCCTCATATGGAGAGATGGACATATGGAGACAGGACATATGGAGATATTACTGGTGCCCTCTCTAGCAAATAGATGATGAACGGGAAGACAGTGATAGGACAGATGCCTCTACTGAGTGACTGGTTAAATCCTTTCAAGTCCTTAGTCATTCTTTTCCATTGATAATTACTTAGTCCAATAAAGAGCTTCCCCTTATAAAGGAAAACATTGAATATTTTTTATTCAATTACTTTGGAAATTAGTGACATATCTGTAGATGAGATGTGGTACAAGAAAAGAATGTGACCAAAATCATCAAAACTCATACAAAAAAGGATAATAGGCATGACAGGATCAACCCAGGGATATTCATGTAAAAGAACCACACCCAAACCAGAGAGTTAAATCTACGTCACGTACCTCCTGACAACTTGAAAGGGCATGGGAAAGAGGATACAAAGTCAAAGATGAAAAATGATAGAAGTCTATGTCACAGAACGATAAGGCCATGGGAAACATTTTTCAGTAAAAAACTTACATATCTGACCACAGTGTTAGATAGGGTCTGAAATTGTTAATTTTAGAATTCTGATAGTTCTGCCATAAGGAAGAAGCCCTTTCTTGTTAGAGAACACAGGTGCAAAGGAATCTCAGATGCTGTTGGAGAGGCACCAATTAAATCATCATCATCATCATCATCATCACCATCATCATCATCATCATCATCTGGGTTGCAATTTTATTCAAACTCCAAGAACTATGAGATGCCTATCCCCCAATACAAAAGAAACAGGGGTTGTCAGGTCAAGCCAAACCATACTTATTATGACTGCCAATATAACTGCCCTGTGACTCAGAACATAGCCCTTTTGTAATTTTGTTTAAACTGAAAACTCGCCAGGAAGTTTGCCTGAAAAAAATGATGTCAGAGCCAGAATGCCACCAAAGAACAAGCAAAAGCTAATTGCATAATAAGTTAAATAAATTCATGAGTGCTATATTTAAATTTTAAAAAGTTTTCATTCATTTACTTTGGGGCCAAATCCTGAAGTCCCCAGGCCCTTTGCTAGCTCTCTGCCCAGGTATCACTGCTGGTGGGGCTCTGGGAACCAAGTCTTTAAAGATGAAGACTCAAGACAAGTAATTGACCATAATTATATTTTAAATCTGTGAAACAATAGCCACACTTTTTATAAAATTGTCAACAAAAACAATTGGAAATCATGTTTACAATATTTAATGTGTTCTCACCAGACAATTTGGTTTGATTGATCATTTAAAAGGATTTTTGCTTTTAGGGATTGCTCTAGATGGGAGATGTGTGCTAAAAGTGAGTTAAAGGATAAGCATGATGGCCTCTCAGTATCTTTATTGAAAACCGCAATGCTCAAAAATATAAAGAAGAAAAAGTGCTGCCATAGAGGCAGACCGAGGGGAATGTGGGGATGGGATGACAGGAAGTGTTACTGGGAACACTAGTGCTGAGAAACGTCCAGTGGTGGAGTGTTGGGTGTTGGAAACTGGATCATGAAAGCTTTGCAATTTTGTTTCCTATGGTGATTCAATTAAAAATAAAATGATAAAAAGATTCTATGTTTTTATTTCCTCACATTTGCTATAGACCTTTTAAACCATTATATTTAAGCAAACTGCACCATAACTACAAAATTGCAATAATATATACTGAAATAGAACTTGGGAAATTGAAGAAGAAATACAAATATTCAAGTCAAAACTTGCAAAAGGCTCATTTCTTTCAAGTTTCAGTATAGAACCTCTGATCATACAACAAAACAGAAATTCAACTTAAGGAAGGAAGGATCACTACACCAATGGGGGGAAAGGGCCTAAGGGGATAGCAAGAACTTCAAAAGGATGGAAGGTTCTGTTTGTTCATTCAAAGTAGGTGGATTTCCAGATGGGTGTGTTGTGATTTTTTTTTCTGAAAAAATGGACAATAAGACTAATAGTTTGAGAACCTCTGATTTAAACTCTAACTACCTTATAAGACCAAGGAGTTAAAATCTTAGCTTCTCCGACTTTCGGTTTTTGTTTTGAAGCTGACGAAAAGGATGAACACCAATACAGAGCTTTTTCTCTGGATTTGCAGAGTAAATAAAATAGCTGGCAAAGGACCTGCCCACATAACAACTTACGTGCTTTTTTTTTTTTTTTGTTTTTCTTTAAAGTTGGCTGTCAGGTCAGCAAAACTTTATACAAAGAATCAGGAGAGGTGAGTAGACATATCTGAAATTATGATTATTTTCATTGAAGTGGCAAAGTAAGAACCTTGTATAGGTTCATAGAGATGAACATAATCACATCTAACTTACCATGTTGTTTGCATGTTTGTATATTCATTTTGTCATGGAAGGCCTAATAAGGCCTTCCATGAAATCTCTGATGGATTTATTTATTTACTTTTTTGGGGGTCACACCTGACAATGTGCAGAGGTTACTCCTGTCTCTGCACTCAGGAATCACTCCTGGCAGTGCTCAGGGGACCATATGGGATACTGGGGATCAAACCTGGATTGGCCGCATCAAAGACAAACACCCTACCCCCTATGCTATCGCTCTGTACCCTCTGATGGATTTCTATTAGGAAAAACTTAACTGTTCTCTATGAATGATGAAATTTTCCACTGGCTTCTTACCAACACTTTTAGGCGACTGACCTGCTTTTTTCAGTCCTTTACTACAGAAATCTTGAAATTTCTTTTCCTGTCCTATTGAGGAGTAAGTTGTTTAAAAATCTCAGACCAGTACCATAGCCAATTGCCGGAAGACGGCCACTTCTGATCCACGGCTGTGCAGCTCGGCCTCATAGTAAGCAGCCCTATGGAGTTCCTGGGGCAAAAGTAAAAGTCTCGACCAGCCCCTGGCCGTGTCCTACATAGCTCCAAGGGCTTGCTCAGCATGTAGGCGGCCACACCTGCCAGACTCAGAGCAGAGATCTGGGCGCCTCCACCCATTCCCCAGACTCCGGGTTGATGGTTGTGGCCCTGAGCTCCAGTCATCACAGTTAACCACTGGAAGACAGACACTCAAGATCCACAGCTGCACAGGCGCACAGCTGCACAGGTCGTGGAGTGGTCACGCATTAATCTTAGACTAACATATTTTAGCACCAGGTCCTTCCCAGGATCTTCCTTATTTATACACTTCAATGATCATTCTATCTGCAACAAACTGGAGAGGTTATGGGGAATGAGGAATTATGATGTCATACTAGAACTCACTATTAAATATTCAGATAGAGACATCATACTTTGTTAGTAACTGTAGGACAAGCCACAAAGTGTAACAGAAGAGAGAGAGAGAGAAAATACAGGGACAGGGGCCAGAGCGATAGCCCAGCAGGTAGGGCGTTTGCCTTGCACGTGGCCGGCCTATGCTGGCCCGGGTTCAATCCCCGGCATCCCATATGGTCCCCCGAGCACCGCCAGGAGTAATTCCTGAGCACAGAGCCAGGAGTAACCCCTGAGCATCGCCGGGTGTGACCCAAAAAAAAAAAAAAAAAAGAAAGAAATACAGGGACAGAGACAAAGAGATAGAAAAGTAAAATGTACCTGCAATAGGGGCAGGCAGGGTTTGGGTGGTGGGGCGTGTTTGGGACATGGGTGGTGGGAATTTAGCACTGGTGGGGGATGGGTTCTGGAACACTGTATGGCAGAGACCCAACTATGAACATCCTAGTAATTGTATATCTCACATGGTATAACAAAAATTTTAAAAAATCTCAGACCAGTCTTCAACTCAATACATCTATCATAGAGACTTGGGAAACGTGCCTTTTAAATGTAACAATTTTCCCATGCTTTTTATTAAAGTACTGTCATTTCCAACATTATTCATAATTGAGTTTTAGACACAATATTGCAGCAATGATTCCACTACCAGCATCAAACTCCCTCCACCAGTGTTTCCAGGTTCCCTCCTATATCCCCTCAGGCCCCCAACCCAGACTGCCCTCCTGACAGGCACCTTTCTAAGTGTGTTTGTTAAGGTTTGAGTCTCTTGGTTTCAGTGTTACTGACCCTGTGGTTTGTATATTTAGTTATATAATTCCATTTTTTTTCTTACTTGGGGGCTTTTCGGGTCACACCCTGTAATGCTCAAGGGTTATTCCTGGCTCTGCACTCAAGAATTACTCCTGGCAGTGCTCAGGATGCCGAGGATCAGACCCTGGTTGACTGTATGCAAGGCAAATGCCCTACCTGCTGTTCTATCGCTCCAACCTGGCTCTGTCATTCTTAAACACCACTTTCATACTAACTCCTCTGACCTGGCCCCTGCTGCTTCTCATCTCTCTCTTCTTTCCCTCCCCTTGACTCTTTCTTTCCTTCTCTTTCCGATATTCTGGGGTCAAGGCTGATCATGGAATCCTTCCTTTAAAGCATTGCATACCCCGTCATCCAATTTTCAATGTACCTCATGAGTGATATCATCCAGTATTTATCCTTTTTCTGGCTTACTTTTTTTCACATGATGTCTTCCACCTCCATCCATCTTGCCTTGATGCATGATTTCATCATTCTTACTGGCTGTGTAATATTCTATTATGTATATATACCACCTTTTCATGATCCACTTATCTGATCTCTGATCTCCAATGTCTTTGCAGACTAATAGCGTAATTTAGATGTCATGTTCCTTCTTGTAATACTACATTATCATAAAAATGGCTTAAAAGCAAATACTATAATTGGGTCCTGAATACAGCAGGAAGTATGCTAACCTTACATGTGCCAACCCAGGTTTGATACCCAGTACCACATGTGGTCCCATGAACCCATGAGGAGTGATCCCAAGTGGTTGAGCCAGGAGTAAGCCTGAATGCTTCACGAAAATAAGAAAACATATATGATTGTGAGGGAGTGAATAGTCCACTCATATAAAGCACTTACCTTGCTCACTGCATATCTAGTCTCGATGCCTAGTACCATATATGGTTCCCTAAGCATCAACAGGAGTTGTCTCTGAGCACTGAGTCTAGAGTAAACCCTAAGCATTTATAGGTGTGTCCTCATAACAAGCAAAAATGAATTACTATTAATTGACTATGACCAACGAACAAATATTGATGAGTTTTATTTTTCTGCATCCGTTCTTAAAAAATCTTCAACTATTTCTTTTAAGCACTGTTGATATGAGTCTCTCCCGAGTTAAAATAATCTTAAAATACTCCTTATCTTTTTAAGATTATCTGGTATAGTTCTTATATGGTGAAGATCCAAGAAGAAAGATGATTTTCAGCTTGTATTGTGAGGATACAAAAAGACCATTCTCAGCTTCTCTCATTTTTCATTTCATATTGAAATAATATAAATGGCAGTTTCCTAGAGGTGAAACTTGAATTAATATATATTTTTGAAACACATCCTACTAGACCTAATTGGCAGTTATATAATCAAAACCAACACAATACATTTCCTCTTCTCTGAAAAAAAGATCATATTTTGGATCACAGAGCATAACTCAAAATTTTAAAACAATTTAAATAAAGCCATATATATTTTTCAAAATTGAATCATAATCGGCATGTATTCATCTCAAATATGCAATGTTGTGATCAACTGTTTCCACATAAGAATGAAGTAAGCACATCCCAGACATACCTATCATTTCCTTTGTGATGATAACTCATAAGATTTACTCTCTTAGGAACTTTAAAGTACAGGAGTGGAGTAATAGTGCAGCAGTTAGGCACTTGCCTTGTACTTAGTTAAATTTGGTTCAATGCCTGGCATCCCATATTGACCCAAGCACCATCAGAAGTGATTCCTGAGCATTGCTGAAGGGGCCCCCTTTTTCCCTCCTGCACTCCCCCTTAACCACTGACAAAAAAGAAAGATACTTTACAATATCAATTACAGTGTTACCTGCTGTTAGCATGCTATTTTATTGCATGCACATAACTTTAGTTTAAATTTGAAAGTTTGAACCATTTTTATCCCTTTTGTTATTTTGTTGCACCACCCCACTCCCACCTCTAGCATTTATCAGACTATTCTTCTCCCTATGTGTTTGGGTTGTCTTAGGATGTTTTGTTTTATTTTAGATTCCATATAACAGTGAAATAATATATTTAACTTTGTCTGGCTCACTTCATCAAGTAGTACAATCCTTAGAGTTTATCCATGTTTGCACAAATAGCAATACTTTTCTTTTATGTTTTAATACTATTCCAATGTCACTTGTCACCTGTCTTCCAGTAGTTCATCGATTTCTTGAACAGGTACTAGTAACATCTCTATTCATTGGGAATGAGGTCCATTATTCTTACTATTTTTGGCATTTTGAATACACCACGGGTATCTTGCCAGGCTCTGCTGTGGATCTGGGTCCATCTCAGGGGGCCCTGTCCTTTTCTATGTCAGACCATCAGCCATCCAGGGGCCCACGGGGCAGAGCCCCTGGGGTAGAAAAGCCTGTCTCCTGTCTGCTATCTGCCATTGCATCCAGGGACCGCAGCCACACCTGCAACACCTTGAGGGGCAGCAAACTATTCTAGTGTGTGTGTGTATATTAAGCCATGAATTACTAAAACACAATTGTACATTCTCTGCAACATCAGGAAATTTCATAATTGTGTTAATGTCATAGGAAGTAATTGGACAATTCTACTGGGTGTAGTCTACTAATCTAAATTATATGGGAGCTCCTCTGTATACACATTCTCTTTATAATTTATTTTTAACCAAGACTTCATAAATCTCATGCTACTTAAACATGAAACATTACTTTTTATATTCATGGGCACATAGGATGTTCACTTAGGTTGTCTCCAAGTCTTGGTTATTGTAAGTAATGTTGTAGAAAAATACATTTATTTATTTATCTTTTCTAGCTGATTTTTTTGTTTTCCTTGAATAGCTATCCAGTAGAGCAACTAAATAAGATAGTAGTTCTATTTTTGACCATTTATTTAGGAAGCTCCATACTGTACTCTATAATAGCTATAAGTGTGGCTATTATGTTTCATAATACAAAAGTTTCATCTCAACCAACTCTTTGCCCACATTCTTGCCAATACTTGCTTTTAATTTTTTTCAGTGATAGATAATAGTCATTCTAACATGTATTCAGGGATTTTTCATGAAATTATGTGTATTTCCCTGATGATTAATGATATTAAGCATGTTTTTATAAAGCTATTGTCAATGGAAATATCTCTTAAGGAGAATGTCTACTCATATTTCCTACCTAAGATTTAATTAAAATTTTTAGTATTTACTGTAAGTTATTATTTTGGGAATATTATTATCTTATTAAATATTTGACTTGCAAATAATTTCTCCCATTCAGAGATTACTTCTCAATTTTACCAATCACTTCCATTAATATGCAGAACTTTTATAGTTATATATTGTTCTCCGTTGTAGTTCTATATTGTTCTTTAATGTTGCTTATGTTGCCTTGACTTTTGGTTTCAATGTCAAATAATCATCACCAGGAACATTTTGAGAAGTTTCTACTTATATTTTCTTGTGTCAGTCTTACAATTTTAGGGATTGCCTTAAAGCTTTTATCCTTCTCAATTTTATGAAAGAATAACATTATGAGACATAATCTCAACCCTCGAGTAAGTGTACAAAGGAGATGGTCAGCCTGGAGCACCCAAGTTCCACTGCTGGGACCCAGCACTTTCTCTGCATCAATATACTACCCGATTCCACTGCCCCCATCACAGGTGCATCCTGAATTTCCCTGCTGCCGAGACCCAACGCCAATCCTAGGGCAAGCACACAAAGGGTTCAGGACTTTTGCAGGTTTCATATCACAAAATTCAAAACTGCACAGACACAAGTGTGTCCACACAAATTATTTAGTGTTTATCCTACATAGAGGAACCAGGGTACATTAGACAAAATAATTTCCACCTCCCTCAAAACTCTGCGAACAACTATCAACAACCATCACTGTACTGCCTACCTACACAAAAACAATTTGCAACATGTAATGGTCATAGTGGTAAAGCAACACAGAATTCCATCAAGCTCAGTGAGCAAAGCCACTTGCCAAGATGAGTTAAGCAATAATGATGAGCTGTATAACCTCTCTGATAAGGAATTTTGAAAGGAACTGTTAAGGATGCATAAGGAGCTCAAAGAAGCAATGGAACATAGAATGAATAAAATGCAAGAGGACATGAGAGTGAAAGCGAGGAAATGGAAATGAAAATGCATGCAGAAAAAGCAGAAATTAAAAACATGGTAGGCAAAATGAAAAACTCATTGGAAGACCTTTGTAGCAGAGTAACAAGTGCTGAGGACAGAATTAGTGAGCTCCAAGATGAGGTGCAGAGTTTCTAGACAAGAGCAGAAGATGGAAAAAGACTCACAATAACTGAACAGACAGGAAGAGATAACCAGGATGAAGTCAAAATAAATAACATAAGAATCATTGGAGTCCCAGGAGGACAGGTAGAAAACCCTGATGAAATAGAAACAATCAAAGCCATCATTGCTAAGTTCTCAGAACTAAAGAGTGCTTGCTCCCAGATTGAGGAGGCGCAAAGAGTATCAGCTAAAAGAAATCCAAATAGAATTCTTGAAGACACACCTTAATCAAAATGATAATAACCATAGATGAACCATAGATAGAGATAGAATACTGAAGCAGCAAGATCAAGCAGGGAAAACACATATAAAGGAACATCCCTAAGATTTACAGCAGATTTTTCAGATGAAACACTCCAAGCCTGAAAACAATGGTGGGGTATCATTAAACGATTCAATGAAATTAAGGCCTCACCAAGAATTCTTTATCTGGCTAGCTCACATTCAGAATTGAAGGAAAGATACACAACTTTATGGATAAGCAACAGCTCAGGAACTTCATAGATTCAAAACCAACTTTAAAAAAGGATTGAATAAACTGCTAGTAAGATAAGACAAACCGTAAAAGCACAACAAACTTATTCAAAAATATGGCACAAATTCCCATGACCATAATATCTTCCAATGTCAGTGGTATAAATGCACCAATTAAGAAACACAAAGTGGGAAAATAGATTAAAATACTGAATCCAACTTTCTTCTACCTACAAGAAGCACATCTAAATAATCAGAGCAAACACAGACTCAAAGTCAAAGGCTGGAAGACAATTTTCCAAGAAAAAAAAACTCTTCCAAAAAGGCTGGTGTCGCCATACTAGTAACTTCCAACATAGACTTCAGGCTGAAAAAGGTTAGAAGGGACAGTGCTGGCATGGATGTGGGGAGGAAGGGACTCTCATCCATTGTTGGTGGGAATGTCGACTGGTACAGCCTTTTTGGAAAACAACATGAACATTCCTCTAAAAACTAGAAATTAAGCTCCCATTTGACCCAGCTCCTGGGAATATAACCCCTGGGAATATACTCCTGGGAATATACCCTGGGAGGCCAAAAACACACAGAAGAAACACCATCTGTACTTTATGTTCATAGCAGCACTATTCACATTAGCCAGAATCTGCAAACTACTAGAGTGCCTGAGAACAGATGACTAGATCAAGAAACTGTGGTACAACTATGTAATGGAATACTATGCAGCTGTTGGGGAAAACGAAGTTATGAAATTTGCCTATAAATGGATAGACATGGAGAGGATCATGATGAGTGAAGTTAGCTAGAGGGGAAAGGATAGATATAGAATGATGGCATTTATTTGTGGGATATAAAAAAGCATACTACTAATATCCAAGTCCAGACAAAACATGGATCAGGAGGTCTTATCAGTGGGTAGAATCTACTGCAAATGTGTAGGAGTCAGAGGTTAGGTAAGACAGAGAAAGGAACTGTATACTAACAATTGTTGAAAATGATAATACCAGCCTAGAACTGAGCATTGAATATAGGCAAAAGGATATGCATGATAACCTCTAAATGTGTGTATTGCAAGCCACAATATGTAAAAGAAGGGGGAGAGAGAGAAATAGGAGAGAGAGAAAAGAAAAAGAGAGAGAGAGAGAGGAGGAGGAGGAGGAGGAGGAGGAGGAGGAGGAGGAGGAAAAGTGCCTTCCAGAGATGCTGCAGGCGAAGGGACGGGTGAGGGAATCAGTGGACATTGATGATGGAAAATGGGCACTGGTGGAGGGATGGGTGCTGGAACACTGTATGACTAAAACCCAAACATGTACATCTTTGTAATTGTATATCTCAAGGTGGTATAAAATTTTTTTAAAAAGAATAACATTATGTTTCAGTCCCACATGACTCTTTGCTTTCCCCAACACTCATTATTAAAGAAAATATTCTTTCCTCATTGTGTATTCATCACTCCTTTGACAGCATTTAGTTGTAATTTTTGAACAAACAAATAAATAAGTGATTTTTAAACATCTCAAAAATTCCTCAATGCATATGTGTTAGTCAGAGCTAAAAGAAAATATCTTGGGGTAAATTAAAGGATATTTTACTGAATAAAAGTTAATTTTTTGTTGACAAATAGCAAAAATACTACAAAAATCAATATTTGGTGCTCACATTATAAAAGAAGAAAAGCATAAAATCAAATCTCAACCTCCAATTTTAATAATTGGAAATGGAAAAACAGAATAAACCAAAGCAACAAAACAAATCTCTAGTTATTATCACCCAGAGGACATTCTAAAGACACGAATTACTAACACTTGTTTTTCTTAATTTGAATCATTTATTCATAGAAAAGTAATGCAAGCAAAGGTCCATCTACATAATTAGTGGTGTAAAAATAATTATATTTACTCTCCAATCTTCTTACAAATGTCTTTTTAACGGGGAATAAGGAATACTAAAATACTTCTAGCCATTCACATTATGAGTCTAGTCTTTATTCACTGTGAACAAATCAACCCTTAGGCAATTTGTTTCAGCCCTGAGGATGAATAATGATTATGAGCTACTTGACTACAGATATCGGTGCTGTTAATATTCTCTGTTAATAGAGATTTATTCAGTAAATTAATGCTGCAATTTATACCTCGTACATAAATAGAAAGAATAGTCATTTTCAATTTCATAACAATTTAATAATTCAACTATCTCTTATTAATATATTCTGTTGAATTCATTATGAAGCACATGATGAAGCAAGAATAAATTGACAGAATAAAAACATAGAAACACCAAGCAATTGTATAAGATGTGAATGACAGCTCCTCCGGGGGGGGGGGACCCCCCCTCCCGAGACAATAATGTAGTGTTTTAAGATTTCCATATTTCAGGAAGGAATGTTGGAAAGTTCTGTTGAAGTTCAAAGTGAAGCAGGAAGATCGATGGAGAATCCATTACCTCTCCACCCATGGCAATAAATTCCTAGGATGATATTAAAAGCAATAGTGTGCAGGCTGTGAAAGCCCATCTTATGAGCACAGTAACTAAGGCACAGACCAGAAAAGTCGGGACCGCTCTCTATGAGAAGCTTCAGCAGGCACAAAGGCCAGGAAAGGACATTCAAAGAAGACCATCAGTTAATCCCAACTCTACTCTTTTGGCAACCACCCTAGTAACAGACTCTTACCTAGGTAGAAAACTCACATGGGCAGCTTGGGAAAAATTCTATAAAAGTTAACTTGAACAAAGAAAGTGGCAACGTATGCTGCCTGAGTCCAAGTGATGCCTGTGCCTGTGTGTTCAAACCCAATACATCAAGATCCTTAAAGGGAGCTGGAACGATAGTCCAGCAGGTAGGGTGTTTGCCTTGCACGCAGCTGGCCTGCGTTTGATCCTTGACATCCCGTATGGTCCCCTAGCAATGCCAGGTGTAATTACTGAGCGAAGAGCAAGGAGTAACCCATGAGAAATGCCAGGTGTGACCCAAAAAATAAGATCCTTTGTGAGCTGTATTATGGATCACCACCAGGATCTCACCATTCTACAAGGAGGTGATCATTGATGTCAAAAGAGGGGTTTGTCAGGGTGATGCCATTTCACTGAAACTCTTCAGCACCACCATCAAGAATGTCATGTGACAATTAGAATGGGAAAGAATGGGAGTGAAGATAGACCGTCGGCAGCTACACCACCCAAACTTCACTGATGGCATAGTTCTAATAACACCAAACATTAGCCAAGAGGCACAATGCTGGCTGACTTTGACCGAGAATGTGGAAAGATAGGAGTACAGCTGAATCTCAACAAAACTATGTTCATGAAAAATGAACTAGTTCCAGAGGCCCCATTCACTCTCAATGGAACAAACATCTCTGAATGCAGCAGTTATGTGTACCTAGGTCAAGAATTCAACATGATTAACAACCTAAAACCTGAGCTGCACAAGAGGAAGAGAGTAGCATGGAACATCTTCAAGAGCATTGAAGAAATAGCTAAAAAGACAAAGAACCTCCGGTTCCAGGCACATCTCTTCGACTCCACTGTTCTCCCTGCATTAACATATGCCACAGAGACCTGGGCCCTACGAAACCAGGATGAGAATGCTATTCGGGTCTCCCAAAGAGAAAATGAAAGAGCTATGCTTGGAATATAACGGCTCACTCAAGTGAGAGAAGGAATAAGAGTTCCAACCTTCATCGACGATCCAGAGTCAGGGACGCTGTCTTGTTTGCAAAGGTATCAAAAATCAGATGGACTGGACAGGTAGTGCGATTTGGAGACGATCACTGGATGAGAGCCATTACCGACTGGATCCTAAGGGATGTAAAAAGATCATGTGCCCCCCACCTACAAGATGGCCAGACTTCTTTGTCAAGACCCTGAATGAGCAATTTGAGGCTCTTCATCTTCCTGAAGCAAACACATGCCATTGGGCTACACTTGCATATGATAGGGTCAAATGGAAATGTTACTGGCATGAGCTTGAGCAAATCAGCAAATAACGGGTTGCCAGGGATCAACTGATCAAGTGATGAAAAAATAGACATGTCTGCACAGTAACATTCTCTACAAAAGTCCACATATCTCCTTCAATGTACATTGTCTTCTCTCCCCTGTGTTACCAAACCCCCATGCCTCTTTCCCTCTGACATCTTCCTGCTCTCAAAGCATGTGACAGTGCTGAGTTAGCACGATGAAGTTTCTTTGTAATCAGACATTGAGTCGGTGTTGGTGCTCTGGATCACAGTGTCATGTTGGGTATTGGAGGGTGAACATTGTCTCACAATGTGTTTTGGGCATGGAGGTAGGTGGTGGCACACACTCACACACTGTTGGAACCAAATCCAGGACCTCATACAGGGTGTGGATTATACCATCCAGTGACTTAACTACAGAATGAGATCCTAAAAGTAAGTAGATGCCTCTATATCTGAGAGCACTTGTAGAAAAATGTCAAATATACTAATCTAAAGCAAAGTTCAAATGATGATAAGAAATAAATTATTTTTATTTCTGAAATAAAAAAGCAATTTTATTTCCATGTATTTATCTTTTGCTTGTTTTATTTGGGGACCATACCTAGCAGTACTCAAAGCTCTGTTCTTAGGTGTCACTCGGGTGAGGCTCATGGAACTTTATTTATTTGGTGCTGGAAATCAAACCAGGTCAACAGAATGCAAGGCAAATGCCCTACTTCCATCACTATCTCTCCATTCTTAGAATTTTATTTTCAAACAAAAAAATCTGTGCTCTTAGTAATTATGTCAATTTAAATAACTAACTGGATTTTGTTGCTGTTGGGGTTAGTTTTTTGGCATAAAGGGTAAGGCCACTCAGCTGGTTTCAGGACTTACTTCTGGTTCTGCACTCAGGAATCACACATGGTAGTGTCAGGGTACCACATATTTGCCTGTGATAGAATGCAGATAGCCAAGTGTTGGGCAAGTATGTTACCTGCTGTACTATCTTTCCTGCAAGAAATGGATTATTTCAGATAGGACTATTATTACTGCTTTTCATATTAGGGTTAAATTCTCGACCTAGGTACACATAACTGCTGCATTCAGAGATGTTTGTTCCATTGAGAGTGAATGGGGCCTCTGGAACTAGTTCATTTTTCATGAACATACTTTTGTTGAGATTTAGCTGTAGCCCTATCTTTCACATTCTCTGTCGAAGTCAGCCAGCATTTGTGCCACTTGGCTAATATTTGGTGTTATTAGAACGATGTCATCAGCCGGAGGTGGTGTGTTGCCGACCATCTATCTTCACTCCCATTCCTTCCCATTTTAATTGTCTCATCATGTTCTCAAGGGTGGTACTGAAGAGTTTTGGTGAAATGGTATCATCCTGCCAAACCACACTTTTGACATTGATGATCACTTCCTTGTAGAATGGTGAGATCCTGGGGGGGTGAATCCATAATACAGCTCATGAAGGATCTTGATGTATTTGGTTTGAATGGCCTGTTTGGCTAGGGCTTCGATGAACACTTCAGTCTCCACAGAATCAAAGATTTTCTTTAAATCAATGAATGTGAGACAGAGTGGCATCCTGAACTCCCTACAAACTTCAATGACCTTGGTTACCGTGGATATGGTCAATTGTGCTGAATACTTTCGGAAGCCTGCTTGCTCGCATGGTTGTCCTTCATCTAATGTTCTGCCTATCCTGCTCAGGATGACTTGAGTTAACAGCTTGTAGATGACATACAACAGGCAGATGGGAGAATAGTTGCAATGTCGTGAATGTCTCCCTTCTTGCACAGTAGAACTGTCTTGCTGGTTTTCCAGCTGGTTTTCCAGATGGGAGGGCACCTTACCTTCAGACAGGTAGCATGTAAAGTGCCAAGCCAGTGTATTGATGAGTACTGAAGGCAGATTCTTCAAGAGTTCGGGTCTGACTTTGTCTGGGCCTCGTGCTGTTCTCTTCTTTACTGACAAAATGGCATGTTGAATTTCAGAAGGGAGAATGTTGGGAAAACATATCCATCCCTCGGAAATTGGTATGTGGGCAGGTGGACGTGGCTATCAAAGAGATCTGAGTAGAAGTCATGGATAATCTTCTCCATTGCCTTTCTGGAAGATGTGATAGATCCATCAGGTCGAGAAGTCAACATGATGAACGACCTAAAACCTGAGCTGCGCAGGAGGAAGAGAGCGGCATGGAATGCCTTCAAAAGCATCAAACAAATAGCTAAAAAGACAAAGAACCTCTGGCTCTGGGCACATCTCTTCAACTCCACCGTTCTCCCTTCAGTAACATACACCTCAATGACCTGGGCACTATGAAAGCAGAATGAGAATTCTATTCGGGTCTCCCAAAGAGGAATCAAAAGAACTATACTTGGAATGTCACACCTCACTCAAGTGAAAGAAGGAATCTGGAGCTCCTACCTCCATCGCTGTTCCAGAGTCAGGGACGCTGTCTCGTTTGCCAAGGCATTGAAAATCAGATGGGCTGGACATGTAATGTGATTGGGAAATAACCGCTGGACTAGAGCCGTTACCAACTGGATCCCAAGGGATGTCAAAAGATAACTTGGCCGCCCACCTACAAGATGGTCAGACTTCTTCGTCAAGACCCTAAACAAATGGTTTGAGGCTCTTTGTATTCCTGAAGCAACCAGATGCCATTGGGCTACACTGGCACGTGATAGGCTCAAATGGAAATATTACTGGGACCCGCTCAAGCAAATCAACAAACAACGGTATGTCAAGTGATCATATTAGGGTAAGATTAAAAAATCTTTCTATTGACAAACTCTTTTAGTTTCCTTTTACAATCATATATATTTCTGATTTTCCAAGATTAAATGTCTTATTTGAGTCACAATTGAAGTTTTGTGACAAATTCATTTATTTTTCTTTTTTTCTGTTATTGTGTCACACAAAAAAGTTATGTTTTATAAATCTTGGAGTCTTAAGTTATAAAATAATTCTACATAGTCAAAGTTAACATTTGGATATTAGTGACCATAGTAATAAATACAGACATCTTGAAGCTATATGCATAATTCTCTTCATTTCTCAGAAAATTAGAGGTGCTGCAGAAAATCATTACCGAGGCAAAACTAAGAAAGCATGCTAGATAGATTGAGACTTTAAACTACCAAGTTTGTTTTTATGTATTCACCAAAGGGAGCTGTATATTTAAGAATCAACAGATTTCACTTTGACTCCTCCATTAAAAGCTATCAGGGAAATGTCTTTAATTCCTGGCATGGATTTAGGATCAAACTGTTCCTCCATAGGAAATGTCTATTACTCCTTAGTTCAGTGGAAAATTGATTTATTATATATCTGTGGTTAGTCTGCAGTTAGTAACACAGAAACACAAATATAAGGATGAAAACCATATAGATGAATGTGAACTTTTGGATTGTGAGGAGGGGAGGAAAAAAGAAAATAAAATTTCTATAAATTCCATTGTTCACATTTTTAATTCTAGAGAATCTTTTATATTTGTGATTTATTTATTTATTTTAGAAACCCTGTACATTTGTACAGGCTCGTTCAAATGCAGTAAACAAACCAAATATATGTACACTCAGAGAATTTACATCTTAGTAGAGTAATTACAAAACAAAAATATGTTTATAGATCTAACAGGGAGTTATGTAAGATACTAAAAAGGAAGATATGTAAAAGAAATGAAACATTTTTCACTGACAATTTTTAAATAATTAACTCTAATTAAAAATATTGCCTAATCTTAGTTGATGGTTATGAAACATATCTTTGTTTAGTTCTAAAATTGGGCTTATAAAAATACTATAAATAAATTAAAATATTATAAAATAGTTTATAAAAATTGAAATTGCAACATAAAAGCAGTAAAGAGCGTTTAATGAGTTTGTGACTTTTCATACACTGAATACTGGATCAAAATTCACTTTTATATGGAAATTAGTTAATATGCATTATATATAATTGAATGCACTGTTTTTTATTTTAGTTACTGTGTTTAATAATACTATTAATGACAGTATTTTAATGCTTACATTGTAGTGAACTGAACATAAAAGAGTTTTTAAGAGAATCACAGAATCATTAAATGTCTAAATACTAGGGTTTAATTTTTCTTGTATACAGACATGACCAGTGACTGTAATCCTTTGGCATTTCTTGCACATTTATAGACTGCTTTATTTCACCAATCATGACATGTAGGTGAGATAGAGCAATTGCATAATTGTGTCCAAATATAGAAAATATTGCATCATTTTATATTAATTTATGTACCCTGGCATATAAAAACAAAAATCACAGCTTGTGTATTTACCTGTTGAGATTCAGTGGGGTTCCTAACAGATGTTGGGGTTAACTGGGTTCCCTGGTGAGCTCAGGGCTGATGACCATGTGTCTCTCCACCCCTGGGAGACTAGTGGGGAAATCAAGCAAGTCCACTAATTATACAGATATCATAAATAGTTGTGGATTGCAAATAGGTGATTGAAATTTAATCCTAAAACAATGAACATATGTAAAACCCCTTTTTTCTAGGGCAGTCTAGTAATGTAATCCTGCCCCAAAAAAGGATAGAATTTCCATCTAAGATCATGATGCTTTCTCCTTCCTTTACAGATAATCCATAAAAACAATCACATTACATTTACATTTATTTCTAGCCACTTTGGATAAGCACAATAAGAGGTCACTTGATCACTTGACATCCCGTTATTCATCTATTTGCTCTAGCGGGCGCTAGTAAAATTTCCATTTGTCCCTATCACGTGCCAGTGTAGCCCAAATGCATCTATTGGCTTCAGGAATATGAAGAGCCTCAAACCGTTCATTCAGGGTCTTGACGAAGAAGTCTGACCATCTTGTAGGTGGTCAGCCACATGATCTTTTGACATCCCTTGGGACCCAATACATCATGATCTTTCGTGAGCTGTATTACAGATTCACCACCAGGATCTCACCATTCTACAAAGAAGTGATCATCAATATCAAAAGAGGGGGTTCTGCAGGGTGATACCAATTCACCAAAACTTTTCAGCACCACCCTCAAGAACATCATGCGACAATTAGAATGGGAAGGAATAAGAGTGAAGATAGATGGTCGGCAACTACATCACCTCCTGCTTTGCTGATGACATTGTTCTAATAACACCAAACATTAGCCAAGCTGCACAAATGCTGCCTGACTTTGACCAAGAATGTGGAAATTTAGGTCTACAGATGAATCTCAATGAAACTATGTTCATGAGAAATGAACTAGTTCCAGAGGCCCCATTCACTCTCAATGGAACAAACATCTCTGAATGCAGCAGTTATGTGTACCTAGGTTGAGAAGTCAACATGATGAATGACCTAAAACTTGAGCTGCGCAGGAGAAAGAGAGTGGCATGGAATGCTTTCAAAAGCATCAAAGAAATAGCTAAAAAGACAAAGAACCTCTGGCTCTGGGCACATCTCTTCAACTCCACCTTTCTTCCTGCATTAACATACGCCTCAGAGACCTGGTTCCTATGAAAGCAGGATGAGAATGCTATTTGGGTCTCTCAAAGAGGAATCGAAAGAGTTATTCTTGGAATATCACGCCTCACTCAAGTGAAAGAAGGAATCCGGAGCTCCGACCTCCATCGCCGTCCAGAGTCAGGGACGCTGTCTTGTTTGCCAAGGCATTGAAAATCAGATGGGCTGGACATGTAATGTGATTGGGAGATGAACACTGGACTAGAGCTATTACTGACTGGATCCCACAATAAGAGGGACACTTTTATTTACACCTTAGATTAAGCTTAAAATTTTATTCCAGACTTCAATCCTCAGACCAGATTAGTTTTTCCTAACCCCAACAGGGTCCTAAATCAGATGCTTATTTTGGGATCATGACAGAGTTTGTTCCATGACCATACTCATAAATTATTGTACTTCTTATGGTGCTTAACCTGACCCATTTTTAGGCCAGGGTAGCTTACTCTGTGGCTTGCCATTTCTCCATCCAATTACCTCTCCAGGACCCACCTTTTTGGGGTGTAAGGAACTAAGATCAATCTAAGGTCAGCTGAGGCTTATGTCAGGTAAATACTACAAATTCTCAGAAGTAAATATTTCAGAGTCAATTAACTCCTATATTACAAAAGCATAGCATTAACTGTCTTCCTGTGTCTATACAAAATAGTCACATTACTCTAACATAAAATAACAAAATAACATAAAAATAACAAAAAATAACTCTAACAAAAATAAAAATAACATTATTCTAACATAAAAATAATAAAGGGGGGAAAGCAACATTTCCCTTACAAATACAAAATCTAAGTCATTGGAAGAGATAACTCTGCAAATCACTGTGTGTGAATAGGAGCAATCATGACTGATAGGGGAAGAAGAGCACAAAGGAGAAGCCAAAGTTAAACACAGAGGATTGGGTGTGCCCTATGGGATAGGAGCACTGCAACAGGTGCATTTCAATTAACCCGAGCTCCCTGCAGGAGGGGAAATGGCAACTCCCATGTGATACCAGAAGTGCTTAGAACTGTAATCCAACAGTTAGTTACCTATGTGATTCCTTTATATATATTTTTTGCCATTTTTCTATTAGGGTTTTTAATGTATTTGTAAATTGGCTGTTTGTTCTCCCTATATTCTCTGCCTGCACTTTGCTATTTTCATTTAATTTATTGAGTACATCCAATGGCCTGTTTGCTATTTTCTTCTCAGTGTTTTAGCTTTGTGGCTAACACATAGTTGACGTCTGAAGTTCTAAGCCTATTATTTCTCCTTGTCATTTAATCTCTTGGACCTCACAAGAGGTACTCAGGGCCTGTTGTGACCACTCACTGTGGAGAGAGTAGGAATGAAGGTTTGCACTTAAGGCCCCAGAACAATTTCCTGAGAGTGTGTATGGTGGCTGAGTCTGAAGGGTGCTGATCCAGCTGGACTGATAGTACTCCTATCTCTGCTCAGGCCAGCCATTTTGCTGCTACCACTGATATAGGATTGCACCCACGGGTGGCTTTTCTGTGAGGCAGGGAGGAGAGAAATGGTCACTTTCTTCCAATCAGCCACTCCACTTCTGACCCTCTTCGGCCTCTTCTGACCCACTGGGAAGGCTAAGCCTTTCCCGGCCTTACACTTTCGTCTTTGACTCTCTGAAGAAGGATTTAAGGAGAAGAGCAGTAAAGTTAAAACAGATTTTATTTGGAGGTTTTTAAGAAGGGAAAGGAGTAAAGAAAACTACAGAGAGAGAGAATACGTCTCAAGAGGGGAAGTATGGAGACACGCGTGCTTGCTTGGGCATTGCATGTGCTTGGCCTGTGGGGCTCAAGCCACATTGTGCTTAGGCAGCATACATGCACCCTTCCTTTGTTCAAGGTGGCTTTCAGAGGATTTTCTCAAGCTAGCTCATCCTCACTTGAGCTTCTACCTAGGTAAAAGTCTGATGTTTGAGCAGTTGCCAAGAGGGATTGTAGAGTTGAGAGTGGTTTTATTTGAAAATGCCTTTTCTTGACCTCTGTACCAGCTTTATCTTCTCTTGGAGGGTGGGTCCAGTCTTCACTGGTCTGGGCTAGCTCCAGGTAAAGGTCTTATAAAGCCTTTGTGCCTTCATCCACAAGGTGGGTCCGACAGCCTTAGGCTAATAGTTCTATTTCCGGAAAGTTCATTGGCATAGGGTCCTTTCAATGTTTTCCTGCCTACGTCATCATATGATGATAAGGTGCATATCCATCGTCTCCACCATGCCCACCTGGTGTCTGCAGGTTTCTGTCTAAGGAGCTGACACTTTCATGGCAATATCATTGTGGTATATATATATGATGGTGGTGGTAGAGATATGTCTCTTGCAGAACACAGCAAGCTCCCTGTTAACAAAGAAGGCATCCATCCCCGCATGGCATTTCTTAGGTGAGTTTATCTTGAGGGATATAAAGGCTAGTTACTTTTTAAAACAATATAAAAATTCTTTGAGGGGGTGAGGAGGAGGCATTACAACAATGTTTCAGCTTTCCATGGGGCCTAACTCACAAATATTTGTTCACACACAGAAGCTGATTCAAAGCAAAGTTCTGTCCCTGAAATGCAGGATCCCCTGAGCACAGATGGGTGTCCCCAAATCAAACAACAGTGTTTAAGTCTAAGGTTGAGGATGCTCTTGCCAGAAATAAACCAGGTACCATAGCTGTGCTCAGGACTCCAACACTGCAACTCACAGTGCTCAGAGGCCCTTATGGTTCAGAGGCTCAGGGACCATGCGGTGCCAGGGATCGAGCAGGGAAAAATATATTTCTTCTTTAAAAAATCTCTATTGCCTCTTTTTAAATAATTAGAGTCCTTTGTTTAGTCATAGGGATAGAGCGTAAATAATATTTGTTCAAAATATGTCAGTGGGTCTGCTCTCCTGACAGCAGGAGAGCAGTCCCACTGACATATTTTCTTCCTTGTCTCTGCACAGTCTAAAACTAACAAATGGAAACCCCACAGTAATTGTGAAGATCGGCTTACTAAACCACAGAGGCTGAATATTTATGATTATAATCCCCAGCTGGCACCCAGGTTGGTTATGCAGTGACACAGTATCTTGTGCCAAGCAGCATCAACAGTGATCTCTGAAGCTCAGAACAGACTGGCTGGATGGCAGAGCTAGAATAGCTATAGGACACTAGAGACCACAAATACAGTGTAAACCTAGAGTCAAAAGAAGCAGATGAATATCCTGAGATATAGGAGAAAGGCTAAGGTACTTGCCTTGCATGCTGACAATTCATTTTGATGCCTGGCATTGCATATGGACCCTCAGCCCCCTCAGCACTTCCAGGAGTGAGCCTGCACATAGAGACAGCTTTAAGCCCTGAGAAACACTAAGAATGGCAGAAAGGAAAGAAGGAAGGAAGGAAGGAAGGAAGGAAGGAAGGAAGGAAGGAAGGAAGGAAGGAAGGAAGGAAGGAAGGAAGGAAGGAAGGAAGGAAAGAAGGAAGGAAGGAGGAAGGGAGGAGGAGGGAGGGAGGGAGGGAGGGAGGGAGGGAGGGAGGGAGGGAGGGAGGGAAGGAAGAAAGGAGGGAAGGGAGGGAGGGAGGAGGGAGGGAAGGAAGAAAGGAGGGAAGGAGGAAGGAAGGAGGGAAGGATGGAAGGAAGGAAAGAAGGAAGAAGGAAGGAAGGAATGGAGGAAGGGAGGGAGGAAGGTAGAGAGGAAAAGGAGGAAGGAATGAAGGAAGGAAAGAGGGAGGGAGGGTAGAGAGGAAAGAAGGAAGGAAGGAAGGAAGGAAGGAAGGAAGGAAGGAAGGAAGGAAGGAAGGAAGGAAGGAAGGAAGGAAGGAAGGAAGGAAGGGAAGGAAGGGAGGGAAGGGAGGGAGGGGAGGGAGGGAGGAGGAGAAAGGAAAGAAGGAAGGAAGGAAGGAAGGAAGGAAGGAAGGAAGGATGGAAGGGAGGAAGGAAGGGAGGGAGGAAGGGAGGGAGGGAAGAGGAAAGGAGGGAGGAAGAAAGGAAGGATAGAATGGATGGAGGGAGACAGGTAGGGTGGAGGGAGGGAGGAGGAAGGGAAGAAGGGAAAAGGAAGAAGGGAAAGGGTGGAAGGGAGGAAAAGAGGAGGGAGGAAGGGATTGAGGGGCAAAAGAGCAGTTCTGGCAATGTCATGAAGGGATATGAAGAAATCAATGGAAGAGGCCATAAGACAACTTGATGAGGAGTTGATAAAGAAATGGAAAAACCCATTTAAGCAGGAATGAAAGAACTGAAATGAAAGACAATTTAGATAAAAACTCAGTAGCCAAATCAAAATCAGGACGGGGGGTTGAGAGTGACCTTGCTTGTAGCTGACCCTGGTTCAATCTGGTGAACAGCACATGGCACAGAACAACTTTTATAATTACTGAGCATTACCAGGAGTAACCACCAGATGGGCACCATCCCCACAAAAAAAAGCAGTCCAACGGAGTTGAAATCAACTTAGTGACATGAAGGACAAGGCACAGGTTATTTCAAATAAATTAGAAGAAAATTAATAAATAAAATGAAGCCAATTAAAAGACCCTTACATATTTATGAAAGAACATCAATAGAAACACCTCCTCGTGATAAATATTCCAAACAAATTAAATGTGAAAATAGTCAAGAATAAACCCTGCTTAATCACTTAAAATTATGATCAAAATATCAAGTACTAGGAATTAATTTTGCAAAGATGTCAAAGAAGTTTTTTAAAAAGTAAAATAAGGAACATGAAAGGATGCAAGAAAATGAAAGATCACCACTTTCCTGGATAAGAGCAATCAACATAATCAAAATGTCCATTGTATGTAAAATATTCTACAGATTCCATTTATTGCTATCAAGATTCCAATGGCATTCTTTAAGGACTTAGAACAAAACCTCCAAGAAAACTGCCAAAATCTGCATAACATCATAGAGCTCCCAAAATAGCTAAAAAGTCTAAGGAAAACATGATGGGAGGTAAAATAACTCCTTGACTTCAAATTATACTATAAGGATCTAGTGATCAGAAAAACTTGTTACTGGAATTAACAATATTTATATATACCCTCAGGTGTATAGGTTGCTAATTAGTGAAAAATTAGGCAAACGAGTTAAGGGCATTAAATGTAGGAAAGTCTCTTCAGTAAACAGTGCTGGAAAAACTGGATAATCACTTGAATAGTAAACGAGAATCTGAGACCCTATCTCGACATGATACACAAAACTGAAATCAAACTAGATTAAAGATCTTGGTATTACACTAGAATCCATAAAACAGGTCAAGAAAAACATACAAAAAGTTCTCCATGATGTGTCAGCTCCAATGGCTAAAACAACAAAAACAATAATAAGCCACTAGAAATAGTTAAAATAAAGCATTTGTATATAGTGAGAGAAACTAGGGAGTAAAACGAAAGAGATATCTGGGGCTGGAGCACTAATACAGTGGGTAGGGTGCTTGCCTTGCACATGCTTTACCCGGGTTAAATTTCTGGTACTTCATACATTGTAGCCTCAGCGCATTTTGGGTTGATGGGGTGCTTTTGTTGAATTTTGTTAGTTTAAACAAACTAAGGTAGATTTACAGGGGTTGCTGTAATGATAATCATAATCGCTGTCACTGTCTATCACTGTCTTCCCGTATATCATCGATTTGCTGGAATGGGCACCAGTAACATCTCAATATGTCCTGTCACATGCAAGATAGCCCAAGTGCAGCATCCTGCTCCAGGAACATAAAGAACCTCAAATCATTCCATCAAGTCATAGGAATGAGGTCTATAATTGTTACTGGTATTTGGCATGTCAAATATGACACGGGTAGCTTGTCAGGCTCTGCTGTGCAGGTGGGATACTCTAGTAGTCACCTAAAACCCGAGCAATTATTGATGAACCGCGCGGCCACAAAGTGGCTGCACGAGCCGGGCTGTGATTAGCTCTTCTGCTTGGTGGAGCTCTGAGGAGAAGGGAGTCCGGATATGGAAAATGGTGGTCCCTCATGGTGTGGGGGGTTCCTCTGGCTTCTTGTGAGGCTCTGCTGGAGTGGCGGGCCAGGGCTAGAACCCGCCATCCCTCCCAGATGCCTCGTGATCAGCTGGGCACAGGGAGAGCAAGTAGCAGCTCTGCTCCGTGTGTGTGAGTCTCTGGATTGGCATACCTGGGCTGGCCTTGATAAAGACTGCTGCCAGGTGGGTCACTGAAGTGCCATGCTGTGATCAGCTCTTCTGCCGGGTGGAGCTCTGAGGAGACATAAACACCGCTCACGGGCGCTGATAATAACGATATACTATTATAATAAAAGTAATGATAATTATAATAAAAAGGTTTTGGTATATTTTTGTATACATTATAGGCTTTTGTTTGTTTTTTGGGGTTTTTGTTTGCTTGGTATTCAGGGTCACTTTCACCAGCTTGGTGCTCTGTGGTTATTCTAGATAATGCTGGAGATTGAATCCAGGGCTCCTCTTGCAAGGGGCAATTTACCCTTTACATCTCAAAGGCTTTAGCCCTTTGAGCTGATTCCCCTGACTCCAAATATTTGAATCCTTCTAGCACAGGGTAAGTTCTAGACAAGGGGCTGAGTAGTAAACTGCAAATAGTAAGTATATTTGAAAGTTGGTACTACGATGAGGAATGCCCACCCCTCCCAAAAAAAAAAAAGTGAAGCTAAGGGAAAATGATAGTAAGAGTAATAGTTGATACTTAGAAAATTAAGTTTAATTCAGTTTCCTCTTTAAGGTCTTTAATGAGATACTCCTCATGGAGTTTGGTGGAAGATCACCCTGTATATAGTAATATATATACTTGTTGGACTGATTTATAATACCAATCCATTAATATATATATATACGACAATATATATAATACTAATATATATTATTAATATATAAAATATATTGGACTGAATACAAAACTGGTCATTATTTGTTTAGGACCAAGATTTCCTGAAATGGGGGTGGATACAATGACTTCATAGGTCAGTTTATCTCATTTCTGTGAGGGCTCTGTGAGGCAGTTTCAGATTCTGAGTCAGCCTGATGCTGAATTGGTACGACAGCCTCCTGCTGCCCCCTGGGATCTCTGAGGGTCACTGACTTGGCATGGCCTGGGAGCATGTAGTGTCTTTGGTTTCTTAGACATATTTTCCTCCTATTACGGATGATAATTTAAATTTAGTATCATTGTAGTTTATAAGGATACATAAAATTTATTTATTTGGGTTTTGTGGGCTGTACTCAGGAGCCCAGTGGTCTCAGAGGACCATATAGAATGCAGGGAATTAAGCCTGGGTCTGTTGTGTGCAAGACAATCACCTTACCTAAATACCACTCCCCTCTTAGCCTGTATTTTAATTTTATTTGGAATCCCATATGATTCCCGACCACCGCCAGGAGTGATTCCTGAGTGAAGAGCCAGGAGTAACCCTTGAGCATCCCCAGGTATGACCCAAAAATTAAAGAAATAAAAAACTACAGTTTTATTAATGAATTTACAACTTTATAGGAAATTAAACATTGTTATGGAAATGTGTGATCATTTACATTCTAATCAGATGTTCAAGGTGGACCATTCTTTAATTGTTTTCATTCTTCATTTATTTTAGGGTTTAGGGGACCATATGTAGTTCTGTCAGTAAATGCTTGAGATGAGAGCCTTCTACTGAGAGTATACCACCTACACGGCAGAACCTGGCAAGCTACCCATGTTTTATTTGATATGCCAAAAACTAGTAACACTTATGGACCTCAATTCCATGACCTGAAGAGTGGTTTGAGGCTCTTTCTGTCCCTGGAGCAAGCAGATGGCCTTTGGCTACACTTGCTTTCACAGGACGTATGGAGAAGTTACTGGTGCCTGCTCGAGCAAATCAATGAACAATGAGAAGTCAGTGATACAGTGATACATACATTGTCCCATCACACACATCCCCGCCCCACCACCACCCACCACCACCAGGAGAGATCCCTTAGCACAGGGCTAGGGGTAAGCCCTGAATACTGCTGTGTGTATGAACTCCACCCCCTCCCAAAAATTAGAACAACTGACTGAATGAGAGAAGATAGTTGAACTCATATATACAATTCATAAAGTTCTATTTTTATTAATTATTTTTTGTTTTTGGTTCATACCCGGCCATGCTCAGGGGTTACTCTTGGCTCTGCACTCAGGATTTCCTCCTGGTAGTGCTCAGGGACTATATGGGATACCAAGGATCAAACCCAGGTTGGTTGTGTGCAAGACAAAGGCCTACCTGCTAAACTATCATTCAGGCCCCCATAAAGTTTTATTATTATAGATATATGTATAAAGCATTCACAGTACTTAAAGCAATAAAAACAAAAACTAGTCACATCAAAAATGGTAAGAAGAGGTGGACCTATGAAGAATACAGTACGTGTTATAAAGAATGTTTCTCAGAACTTATTATCAAGGAAATGCAAATCAAAACAATGAGATACGATCTCACATTAGTGACAATGGCCTATATTAAAGTGACCAAAAATGACAGGATTGTGGGATTGTGAAGAAAGAAGTACCGTCATTCACCATTGGTGAGACTAAAAACTGCTTCAACTTTTATTAACAGGTTAGAAAGTCGTCTTAAAATATGAAATACAGAACTTTCATATAGGTGAATGATTTCAAACTTTGGTATCTATCTCAAGATCACAAAAGCACACATACGAAAATAATATGAACATCAATGCTAAAAGAATAATTGCAACAGCCAAGGTATAGAAACAACTTAAGGGTTCAGTGATAGTCAAGTAGCTATGGAAGTTGTGGTATACACTCATAAACACACACAAAAGTGATATGATAAGAAAAGGCATTTTTTTTTCTTTACTACAATATGGATGAATCTGTAAGGGGTTATGTTAAGTTAAATTAGTCAAAGGAAAAAGGAAAAATACTGGCTGACCTGATTCATATTGGTATATTGAGTCAAAAGCAAAGAAATAAGAGAACATCTAATGACAATTTATTAAACTCTGAATGTAGAATAGAGGTCACCAGAGGAGGAGGAAGAGGAGGAATAGAAATGGCACCAGTGCTGAGCTTGAAGGTCTTG
>JAJIBD010008426.1:0-36303 GCA_021461705.1 Cryptotis parvus | reverse complement strand
GAAGGAAGGAAGGAAGGAAGGAAGGAAGGAAGGAAGGAAGGGAAGGAAGGAAGGAAGGAAGGAAGGAAGGAAGGAAGGAAGGAAGGGAAGGAAGGAAGGAAGGAAGGAAGGAAGGAAGGAAGGAAGGAAAGGGAAGGAAGGAAGGAAGGAAGGAAGGAAGGGAAGGAAGGAAGGAAGGAAGGAATTACAAATATATTTGTAAGCCCTCACCTGAGGGCAGATCATCTTTCTTGCTGTTAATTCTGCTCAGAAGGCAATTCGTCTAGACACAAGGGTGGTGCTAAATAGAAAAGCTTTCTTCAGATACTAGGGAAGAGAGTACGGCAGCCTACTTCCCCTCCACCCATGCACAGCAAACCACCTATGCATTAAGGGTTTATGGACTGCTGCTTGGGGAAGTCTAGACCAATGTGGAGTGGGTGGAGAGAACAGGTTTCTGTCTCAAGCTAGTAAAGCTGGTGTTAGTAGTTAGTTCATGAATCCTGGGGTGTGATATTCTGTTCTTTGTAAACCCTTAAAATGAATTAGTTAAGCAACTTCCACCCCTGATTTTGCATGCTAGCCTTGACAAACTTTTCTAAAGTGAAACTGAAGAGATGTAACAGGAATTACAGAGGCAAGGGCCCCTTTAAGCAGCTGAACCTAGGATACCAAGGAATCTTTGTGTGCTATACATTAAACCACTTGCCAGTTAGTCAAAAATCACTGAGAGGAAGCTATGGGTTACTTGAACACCACTTGGGAATCTCAAAAAGAGAGAGAAAAAGGAACTTTTCCAGAGGTCTTAGTGTTTCCTCTTTCTCTCTCCTTCATATTCTGACATGGTTTGACATTAGATATACAATTCATTAAAACATATTTTTGGATTAAGAGACAAAGTAAACATCAAGAGGAAATGAAAGGTTACAGAAAACACCTATTTAAGAAGCAAAATGGGGTTGTTGCCCAGGAGTTCCTTGGAGAGGGGAAAAGAGTGGGAGTAGCCTCAGAAAAGGAGCCTAAAGAAACTGTGGTACATCTACACGATGGAACTATGCAGCTGTCAGAAAAGATGAAATTGTGAAATTTACCTGCAAATGAATGGACATGGAGACTATCATACTGTGTGAGATTAGTCAGAAGGAAAAGGACATATATAGAATGATTGCATTCATTAATGGGATATAAATATATACCAGTGTTTTACTGAGTGTGGGCAATGGTAATGTCAGACTAGAACTCACCATTGAATATACACAAAGAGACTTACATGATAAACCCTAAACGTCTGCAGGGCTAGCCACAATGTGTAAAAAGAAGGGGGAGAGAGATGCAGAGACAGAGAGAGACAGAGACAGAGACAAAGAGGGAAAGGGGGTGCCTTCTACTGAGGCAGCCTGGGGGTGGGTGGGAGGGGGGTGTGAGTATACTGGAGGTGGTTATGGGGCACTGGTGGAGGGATGGGTGCTGGAATACTGTATTACCAAGAACCAATTATGAGCACCCTTGTAACTGTATGTTTCACTGTGGTATAATAAAATTATTTTAAAAAATATGGTAGGCAGACACTATATTATTTTTCAAATTTAGTGGTACTAATGAGAGTCAAATTTTTATTCTTTTTTGTACTTTTTCCTGTTTTGCTGAAAAATAATTGATACCTCATTATATTAGTTTAAGGTATATAGTGTGGTGGTTTGAGTTAAACACAGTATTATAGACTAATTATCATGGTATGTTTAGTTATTATCTGTCATTCTAGCATATTATTAAAATAGAAAGAAAAAAAAGTAAAAAAGGAGCCTATATCCTTCCTCTCCACTCATCTAGGTCAAGAGGAAGTATCTGGGGGTGTTGGGAACTAAGGTGATAAAGTCTGCTCAGGCAGCCCTGGTGGAATACGCTCCCTGTCTCCACTGGCTCCACGTTGCCATTGTCCAACTGCACCTGAATCCCACTTGATCTTCTTGGCACAAGAATTCCTCCCCACTACCCAGTTTCTCTATTAGCTGTACCACAAGCTTGGACAAACTGTAACACAAGCTTCTTTTTTGCATGTAAAGGAAGAACAAGAATAACTTTGTCCAAATTGATTGTTCACTAGTATTTGTTGGAAAGAATTTCAGAAGGAAAGGAAGAGTGAAGTGTGATTAGTTTGTTTGGGGAATATGAAGGGAAAGAGTGTGTGTGTATGTGTGTGTGTGAGAGAGAGAGAGAGAGAAGAAGAGAGACAGAGAGACAGAGAGCAGAGACAGAGAGACAGAGACAGAGAGAGACAGAGACAGAGAGACAGAGACAGAGACAGAGTATAATGCATTCAAGAGCATGAGCAAGTTTCTGCTGTGTGGAGTGTGAGGACATAGACCAATCAGCACTGCAGCTGGCCCCAGGATGAGGGATGGAGCCTAGAGGACACATCTCAGGAGAGAAATAAACGTCCCAATGAGGTCATGTGTGCCTTTGCTTCTGCCCACTTAGTTTTCATACAGTTTTCTCAAAATGTCTCCTAAATTTTGTTTCCAAAGAGTTGTCAAAGGGAGAGTTTAGGTCTTTTTTTTTTTGTAATTCCAAAATAGCCTTTCCCAGGCCCCCCAGCCCTTGCCTGCTATTAGCTTTAATGTGCTCTTCTTGCTTCCATTGGATCTTCTCTCTGTTCACCAGCATGCCACTGAGACACATAGCTTTGTTCTCAACCATATTAGTCAATGATATCCTGTCTGAAGTTAAAATTCAAATGATACATAATTAGCATGGAGCAGATAATTTGGCTGCTATACTTACTGCCCACTGTTTCTCTGTCTCTCTCTTTCTCTCTCTCTAACACACACACACATACACACACACACACATACCCTCTCTTTTTTCTTTTTGCTCCAATAATCCCTGATATTATTCAATTCAGTCAGAGCTATCTGTCTGAGATGATTCAGTGCCTCTTCTTCTAGCCGTCTGGAAGCAAACAGGGCCAGATTCCCACTGTGGATTTCTCAGAAGTTTCCTCTGCTTTTTGTCATAGAGCTTTTACACAAAAAAAAAAAAAAAAGAACAGTCATTATCTTGCTGGCTTTAACCTCAATATAGAAGAGACTTTAACCTCAATTTAAAAAAATAAAATTTGGGGAGAGATCAAAGACTTGATTTTTTTGCTTGTTATTGTTCATGCAGCTGATGACATAACATGCTGTACTCTTGCATTTGCTGTTATTTATACTTGAAATGATTTCTCCTCTCTGGCTTCTTCCATCACTTTGCCCTAAGTTGCCATGCACAATACATTAATGCTCAGCACAGTTTATTTAAAGTACCAACTCCAAACTCCCCATCTTTTCTTATTTATGTTCTCCTTTTCACTACCACACTGTCGGACCTACAGTCAGATCATTTAAATGTTAATTATTTACAGTCAATACTCCCCAATATTATGCAAATTTTATGAACATGATTATCATTTTCTTTGAGAATAATATTTCACTGATGTATTTTAATGCAATAATATATTAATATATAAATCCTAAAATACTGGTGAATATTAGAAGCATAATAATTATTTATTAAATAGCAATTTGCCTACTAAACGAGCTCCTGAACACTTTCCTACAGATAAGTCAATGAACCTGAACCCTGCAGTTTTGGTACTGACCTAGATTTCTTGCAGTAGTAAGGGAGTAAAGAATCAATTTTATAGTGGAAAAGCTTGACACACACTACTTCAGCTAGCTGATCAAGAGTGACATCTACAAAATTAGACAATTTAATTGAATATGTCCTTGGTATGATGAAAATGGCACTTTCTATCTGTGGTTTTCTTCTCAGAATCCATTATAATTATGAGAAGAAAAACATCATCATGCAGTTTCTTATTGAGGGATACCTTGCAAGAGATCTGATCAATATGCATCAGATCTGTGAAAGTCAAAAAAGGAGGAAAATCATTAACATTAAGGAGAACTTAAAGATAAATGAGGACTAAACAGAATGTGGGATACTAGAAGTATCCTGTAAGATTACTTTATACTAAATACATTAGCAATAAATCAGATATTAATATTAGATTTTTAAAAGATGACTAATGTGTCAAAGAAATTAAATTTTTAATTGGGCTTAACTTTATTAATATGAAAGGAATTTTTATAGATTATATATTGACTAGTGCAGCTATCCACCATTTAAGTTTACTTTAAATCATTACCTTACATAAAAGTAGTTTGATATAAAAATTTATATCACTTCGGAAATGTTAAAGTGATGACAAAACTCATGAGTCGTCCTGTTTTATACAATATTACACCTAAACAATCTGTAATTAGTAAAAATTCATATAAATCTGAATTTACTTTGAGCTATAAATAGGAATAGAATCAAACTATTTAGTCTATCTGTTGGTGTCATTTACTATCTCCAGAAATTAATAGATTAATACACAGATCAATAAAGTTAGAAACAAAGTGATGGGCAGAGAGACAGGAACAATGGGTATAGTGTTTGCCTTGTGCGACAAAACCCAGGTATGATCCCTAGCATTCCATAAGGTCCCCCCAAGAACTGACAAGAATAATTCCTGAGAGCACAACCAGGAGTAACCTCTGAGCATCACCTGAGCTTAACATATGAGAAATACATAACCTGAAAGAAAAACATTTATATTTTACAAGAGGAATGTATAAGTAGAAAAGCAAAGCCAAATGCATGACTGTGGTGGATATTCTTGAAAAAATAAATGTTACAATATAGAAACTCCAGGACCACACAATAAAATTACATAAAATGACTATGACAAAAGCATCAGTAGTGAGTGTTGCCTATGGCTATTATTTTTATTGCAATACTAAGAAAGGTTTGTTAAAAAGTTAGCATTTCCCCCAAATCTAACATATTTTAGTGAAGAGATCATTCTTTCCATCTTCCTTTTAGTGCACACTTAAATTTTTAGTAGCCTGAACCGTAAAACAGATAACATGCAATGGTGCATTCAATAGTTGTTTCTACGTTGAGCAAAGGTTACTATAATAGTCAAACAAAAGTCAAATCATCACTTCTTTTTCTATGGAATTTGAATAAATGGGCCCTGAAGAATAGTTCCTGAGTGAACTTTATTAAAGATTAGTTTTCTACAGATTTTTTATTGCAAGATCTCTCTAGTGTTTGCTCTTCTGACATCTTTTCCTGCCTGAAATTCTGAAGAAAAATTTAATATATTCTCAGTTCAGAATATCATAACTTTCTAACCCTCTCCTGTGGTTAAAACATATTATTCACTTAAGGTCAGCATTATGAACATAATCGAAAATTTGCAACTTGGGAACAGGGATGTGAACCAACTACAAAAAATACATCACTAGCAAGAATAGGCATATTCATCTTCTAGGAAAGTCATTTTTTATTAAAGATTATCTACAGTGATACTAGCATATTTTTTTTCATCTTGGAAGCATCAGTATTTTTTGCTATGTTCTATATTCTGCCAGTTAGAGCAAGCAATAGACCAAATTTCAATGAATCAATATCTTTATTACCAGTTTCAGACAAATAGATATTTATCTTTCAACAATAACAAAATAATCAAACTTATTATGAAGTTACAATATCTTAAAATTTGAAAACATTTTATAATTATTATAGTAAATGTAATTTAAACAGATATTTTACTTATTTTGTTGTAAACCTTTTCATCAGAATTCAACATAATATGCCTTAAATAAAACTATCAATACAATAAGGTTAGATGAAAGTTATATATTAGGGGTCAAAGAGATAAAACAATGGAACCAGATGAAAGTTATTTATTAGGGACCAAAGAGATAAAACTGTGGAACCTAAGTTGCTTAAGCAGTGAACAGAATTTGATCCATGTGTTCATGCACTGAATGGCCTTCTACGTGCTGCTGGATATGCCCCAAGTGGTCCTCAAACAGCTAGACTTCAGCACACACCCTTATGCAGGACTCAGAATTGAAATAGTCTCACCCAGTGGAGCAAGAATTTCGGGACGGTGTATCCAACTTCCCTGTACACTGTTTCCATTCATCCACCAGTTATGTCTCAAACACATTTGGCTCCAATTCAAGTTATGGCATCCAGAACTATGGATTGAACAATAGGCTAAATCACTATAATTATGTTTTTATCTCTACAAGTTTGAATTGGCATTTAATGTGTCAAATCATAAAAAGAAAAGCATTAATATACTAACAGTAAAATTAAAAGAAATAAGCAGCATGAAAATTTTTCCATTCAAATATGAGGATTGAGTTGATTGCACTCAATACCAACTTTAACTTTACTTGTGAATTCAAATTTGGTCATGTTAACATCAACCCCATAGTTCATAAAGTCCAAACTCCACACCTCAAAACAAATACAGCTTAAAGGAGTCTGCACAAATTATAAGTTTTAAAACTATCTAATTATAGATTAGATAGAGATTTTTCAATACATTCATACCTACAAACAGTAAACAGAAATATAAATTGTGATAGAACAGAAAGGAAACCAATTACGGAGCTAGAACACAATCTAGGTACCTGGCATTAGATTTTCCGGCTGAGTTACAGTGCAGTTCCAAGAACTCCAGTCTCATAGACTCGAGTTAGTCTGAAAACACAACATTTTAATCATGTTTGTGGATAGACCCCACACAGGTGCAGGGTACCTAGGGGCTCCTTCCAGGGTATCCCAGCCACAATGCAATGCTTCTGGGGCTCTGTGTGGGAAAGCATTACCTGAGCCTCACTTGTAGGTCTTAGGGGGCATACCATAGGGTTTTCTGAAGATTAAAAAACTTAAATAGGGATCAGAGACATATTAGAGAGAGTAAAAATATAGTACAGGGAGTTTTCGTGCAGGCAGCTGACTGTGGTTCAATCCCCCGCACCTCATAATGTCTCTATTGTGCGTTACCAGGAGTGATCTCTGAGCACAAAGCCAAGAGTAATCTCTACATACCATTAGATATAGCCCTAAAATCAGATAAGCCAAATAAAACAACTTCCATAGACTTTGCATGATTGAGCCCCTCGAGGTTGCAGGTGTGGCTGTGTGACTGACTGTGTTGGCAGGTGGCAGACAGGAGACAGACTTGTGTATACCCAGGGCTCTGTCCTGAGGGCCCTGGATGGTTGATGGTCTGACATTGAAAAGATTCATCCCCCAGGGGCCGGAGTAATAGCACAACGGGTAGGGCATTCGCCTTGCACACAGTTGGCCCATACCTGCCAGGGTTTGATCCCCCGGCATCCCATATGGTCCCCCAAGCACCGCCAGGAGTAATTCCTGAGTGCAAAGCCAGGAGTAACCCTTGAACATTGCCGGGCATGACCCAAAAAGGAAGAAAGAAAGAAAAAAAAGATTCAGTCCCCAGGGATGAATCCAGAGCCATGGCAGAGCCTGGCAAGCTACTAGTGGTGTATTCATTATGCCAAAAACAGTAACAATAATGGACCTCATTCCCAATGAATGGAGATGTTACTGGTACCTGCTAGAGCAAATCTATGAACAATGGGAAGACAAGTGACAAGGATTTCTTTTATTTTTATTTTTTTAAGTTTTAGTGTTGTCTTTTTTTTCCTTCTTTAAGGAATATTATGAGAGTGATAAGAGAATAAACATTTCCTAACTATAGCTAGATGAATCACTTGATCACTCAACATCCCATTATTCATTGATTTGCTCGAGTGGGCACCAGTAACATTTCCATTTGACCCTATCACGTGCCAGTGTAGCCTAATGGCATCTGCTTGCTTCAGGAATACGAAGAGCCTCAAACTGTTCATTCAGGGTCTTGATGAAGAAATCTGACCATCTTGTAGGCGGGCAGCCATGTGATCAGTTGACGTAACATGTGATCCAGCAGGTAACGGCTCTAGTCCAGCAGTCATCTCCAAATTGCATTGTATGTCCAGCCCAAGAGATCACTCTGCTCGTGCATCGATGAAGAACACAGATAGCTGCGAGAATTACTGTGAATTGCTAGATGAATACATAGATAAAATTTAAAATTCTGGCAAATTTTACTATATGTGAAAACATTGTGTGCTTGAAACCTAATCATGAATGACTTTATAAATAAATATTTTTAAATTAAATAGAATTACCTAGGGAAAAAATAGAAAATGTAGATAAGAAGTACTATTCAAATGTACAATGTTATGTCAATTTCCAATCAAGAAATGTCAATTGAGATACTTGTTCCACTATGAAAGTTATGTAACAATATAAAACACTTAGAAAGATATAGATATATTCTGTCTGATATACCACCTTTTTGTAGTTTTTGTGCACACTACTTACAATCCAACTACCTAAGGTCCACAGAGAACTACCAGCAGTGATTCTTGAGGAAGGAACCAGGAGTAATTCTGAGCACTGTAGCACATGGTTCAAGACCAAAACAAAAACAAAACAGAAATAGTAGGCGAAGCTTTCTTTAAAATTTTAAGTCTATACAGAAACTTTTTCATCTCCCTATAAAACCAACATAATTTTGTTTCTGTAATGTATTTTTCCCTCTCCCTGTTTCTATTTTCATATATTTTCACTTTGTTATTGTCTTTGCTGTTTATTTTGTAGTGCTTGCTATTCAATGGAAAATATTCTGCTATCACGATCACGATCTTCCTGTTCATCATCTATTTGCTAGAGCGGGCACCAGTAATATCTCCATATGTCCTGTCTCATGCCAGTAGAGGCCAAGGGCATCGGCTTGCTACAGGAACATAAAGAGCCTCAAACCATTATATTAGGTCATGGGAATGACCTAATATAGTATTACTGGTGTTTGGCATATCAAATACAACAAGAGCAGCTTGCCAGACTTGCCGTGCGGGAGGCATACTCTTTTAAACCTCCAAATAAAGCATATATTGATGAACAGCGGAGCCGGGCTGTGATGGGCTGGTCTGCTGGGTGGAGTTCTGATGAGAGAGAAGTCCAATTGTGGAAAATGGCAGTGCCCGTGGAGTGGGGGGTCGTCTGGCTTGTTGTGAGGTTCTGCATGGGTGGTGGGCCAGGGCTAGAACCCGCCATGCCTCCCGACTGCCTCATGAGCGGCTGGACACAGGGAGAGCAAGGAACAGCTCTGCCCCATGTCTGAGAGTCTCTGGACCAGCATACTTGGGCCAGATTGAGGAAAAAACTGCTGCACAGTGGGTGTCGATGATCCGGGCCTTGATGGGCTGGTCTGCTGGGTGGAGTTCTGAAGAGAGTGAAGTCCAAATGTAGAAAATGGCAGAGCCCGTGGAGGGGGGGTCGGCTGGCTTGTTGTGAGGCTCTGCCGAGGTGGTGGGCCAGGGCTAGAACCCGCCATGCCTCCTGACTGCCTCATGAGCGGCTGGGCACAGGGAGAGCAAGGAACAGCTCTGCCCCATGTCTGAGAGTCTCTGGACCAGCATATTGGGCCAGATTGAGGAAAAAGACTGCTGCTATACTCTATTTTTATTTACCTTTGTTACATTTGAATTTCATTTATTTCTTTTTAACTCTGATGATAATTACTCTAGGTCCCAATTAAGTTGAACTTTGAGTTAATGACCTTACTACTCTTATGAACCTAATCCATTACCATTAAACTTACAATATTCAAATATTAACCACTTAATATCTTACATTTCAGATAAAATATCAAATGGTTAAAGAAAAGTTATACTATACACATGCATATCAAGCATATAGACTGCACACACTCTCTACACCACAGGTTAACTATAATTAGAAACTTCCCCAAAAGATATAACTGAGTTTTAATGCAAAAATAAAGAAAATATACTCACTTCAGATATCATGGTAAATTTCCATGTCCTATGCAATTAGACATTAAAGCTATGAAGATTATATTGTATATTTGATTGAGAATTATGCTTTAGAATCCTAGTCTTACTGTAATGTTTAGTGTAAATATGATTTTCCATTTAAAACTAAGAACTTTACTGCAATTCCCAATGTCAAATGAATGAAGGATCTAGTAGTTTATATACATAGTAGAATACTATTCAGTAATATTAAAAAAAAGATGAAATCTTGTGGTTTGCTCTAACTGAGAACTAGAGGATATAATATTAAGCAATATTAGACAGAAGGAGGAGAAAAAATGCTAGAAAATGTTACTTCTGTTTCTATGGTATATAGAGATAAAAAACAAGGGAATAAACAGTATTGAATGATTACAAACCCTTGGTTTACATACAAAGCTGAGACTGCTAGGCAAGGGGGGCAAGGGTGGGGGTGGAATGAAATGAAGGGTTGGCGGTAACTTAAGGATAATCATGTATAAACTATAATATCTATTTTTATTTTATAAAGTGTATCATCTAATAATAGGTATATAGTTTATTTAAGTCAAACTTTAAATGTAAAAGAAGATTTATTAATGAATATACCAATGCTGTTATGGTATAATTCTGTACTTTTCTAAGTAAAGAAACATGTGATCACTCTATCCGGTATGAAATTGGTTTTTAATTATGAATTTTGTACAGCTAAAATGAATCATGTAATCACATAGAAATCGGTACATGAGAAATAGATGAGCCTATCCATACACTGGTGTCATATATAATTATTACTCAAGCTTAGATTAAAAAAACTATGTTTACATTAAAAGTATAATGGTATGTATGCATAATTCTAGTATTTTTAACTGTGTAAAGTTCCATAACTCATAGAAAAAGATTTTCAAAATGCATATTTTATTCTTGACACTTTAGGAACCATTATATTATGTCAGACTCATTCCTTACTGCTAATTTGCAAGCAAAATCTCATGCAACAATGGTGAACTGAAAACTTGAAAAAAGATATCATCTAATTGAATTGGAACCACTCAAAATCTCTTTTCAATGGAAATAGTAACTGAGACTCTTCCTAATATTCTCTAAGTAAAAGTTCAAAATAAAATATATTTTAAGATAAAACATTTTAAAGAAATTATGGACAGTTAACTTTTGTATGGATCCCACTTCTTAAGTATGCATCGTTTACTCTCAAAAATTGATGTAAGTGAAAAAAATTAAGAATATATTTTATTATCTAAACAAATGCAAGTAAATGTATATATATATACAAATGATTGCAATAACATACCTTAAAGACAATGTAACCAGACTGCTTACTAAAAATTAACTCTGGGTTTTAGGTATTTTACTTTCACATTATCAAGTACCCCTAGTAGTTGTGTCAGCAAAGACGATTTCAAGCCCATGTATGCTTGAACCAGAGACAATATACACAAGGCAGAGCTGCTGCTGGCTCTACCTGTGCTTAGCTGATCATGTGGCATCCAGGAGGAAAGGAGAGTACTAGCCCTGGCCCACCATCCCAATAGAGCCTCACAAGAAGTCAGAGGAACCCCCACATCATGAGGGCCACCATTTTCAACAACCAGACTCCACAGCTCATCAGAGCTCCACCAAAGAGATAAGCTGATCTTTCCCCAAGTGGCCAAGCAGTTCATCAGTAAATGCACGAACTGAGAGCCTTCTACCAAGAGTCTTCCACCCACATGGCAGAGCCTGGCAAGCTATCCGTCTCATATTTGATATGCCAAAAACCAGTAAAAATTATAGAACTCATTCCCATGAGCTGAACGAATGGTTTGAGGCCCTTCCTGTTCCTGGTGTAAGATGTCCTTGGGCTACACTAGCATGCAACAGGTCCTATGGAGATGTTACTGGTGCCCGCTCTAGCAAATCAATGACCAATGGGAAGACAAGTGATATAAGTGTTTACCAAGTTAATTAGATTAAAACATCCTTCCTTTTTGTTTTGTGGTATGGTTTGGTTTGGGTTTTGAAGTAAGGATAAGCCTGCAGTGCTCAAGACTTACTGATGTCTCTATGCTCTGGAATTATTCCTCAGAGTCTGGGCGAAACATATATTGTGCTAGGGATTAAACCAGGGCTTGCCATTTGCAAAGCAAGTACCTTAGCGACTCATCTACCATTTTGCCCCCCCCACCACACACACTTTTCCCTTTCATCTATAAATGGCAAAGCACAGTCTTAGTAAATGTTTTTCAAAAATAGTGCTAAAATTTATAGCTTCTAAAATAAACATGCAAATTGAAAGAGGAAAATATAAAAAAACAGAATTTATTTTACTGTCTGTCTTCCTGTTCATCATCGATTTGCTCGAGCAGGCCCCAGCAACATCTCCATATGTCCTGTCTCATGCTAGTAGAGCCCAAGGGCATCTGCCTGCTCCAGGAATATAAAGAGCCTCAATCCATTCTGGAATGAGGTCTATAATTGTTACTAGTATTTGGCACATCAGTTACAACACGGGTAGCTTTCCAGGCTCTGCTGGGGTGGCGGGCCAACGCTAGAACCTGCCATTCCTCCCTGACACCTCATGATCAGCTGAGCACAGGGAGAGCAAGTAGCAGCTCTGATCCGTGTGTGTGAGTCTCTGGATGGGCATACTTGGGCCGGCATAACTACTCCCAGAATAGAAAATGAATTTGATAATCTTGATCCAACTTATATTAAGAATTTCCTTTTTTTGTTTTATCCTACTTGTTTTACTATAGAACTGTCCCTTTCCTGAATATTGGGAAGTAGTAAAACTTCAGCATTCTAAAAGCCTAATCCTGTAAAACCATAACATTTATGTATCTGAACTGAGAATGAAGTGTACAGAAGAGAGAGAAGCAAAACAGGCCTCCTTAGAGGCAAATCTACCAATTTAAAGATAGCTGAATTTTAGAATAGTCCCTTCAAAGCCCATTTTGGACATTTATCTTATGAATAAGCTAGAGGAGAAACATGTGGAATTCTCAACATCTCAAATTATAGCTATGCATTATCTTGAGAAGAAAATTAACCTGTCAGGCAGGCAAAGATTTTACTCTTTCTTTTTTAACAGTCATCTGGTACTAAGAGTTTTGGCCATATTCATAACAGAATGCCATATATGCCATTCAAGTTATAATCAAAGGAAGGTAATGCTCTAGTTTCCATATAATGTACCTTTGTTGAACTCATAAATAATGAGAGAATTTGGGTAATTAATAAAAGTTTAAATATGGATAAAAGATAAGAAAATTCTTTATATGGTAGGAACCGGATCATGTTTAAATTCATTTTTGTTCTTGCTGAACACTGCAAAATTGTATTCAACACTTTTTTTTGTATTTAATGTGCCTAAAGGTTGAATTTTACTTCAGGATTGTGAGAGGAAAACGCTGTTACTACTACCAGGTGAGAAAATAAAATCTCTTATACATAATATTCAGTCCTCTTTGTATTTCCAAGACTTTACACAGATTGTAAAATTACAGTCAAATACATATTGCATTTGGATAGATTTTATGTTAAATTTATTTCACTATGTTCAAATTATTTGAAAATTCATAGTTTGCGTATGGATTATGTTAAACTCTCAGTCAATGAAACTAATTCCAATTTGCCATTTCACACGAACAAGAGTTCTCTGTATGTTAAAATGCACAACTAATCTCATTCAATGGTCCATAAAAATGTCAATTATTTTCAGAACAAGCTTGATGAATTTAGAGTTGCCTCAAGGATTTTTCAATTGTAAACATACTCTGGGAAACGTACTTGTAAATTCTTAGTAAAAAGTTGTTCATATTTTTTAGGGTACGGACTGATTCATCTAGAGAATAAAAATGAGTGAGCAGTTTTTAGAATCAAGTCAGATACCTTAATATATGTAGTATAAACTAAAGTAAAATATTTTCATTATGGTCAAATATTTGCAACAAAATTTTGTATTGCTTTTTTCATTTCTTTTCCCATATCATTGTTTTATTAATAGCAATTTTGTATATGTACCCTCGGTTATTGTAAAATTCATAATTTTATATGACCTTTGTAATTTTTAAAATTATACAAAATATATTTTATTGAATGTGTTACTGATTTTTAAATGCTAGAAAATCTTTTTTTTCACAGTTACAAAGTTGTTCATGATTGGGTTTAGGTCAGACAATGTTCCACTGTAAGTATTGTAATATAAAACATGTATATGAAATAGCACATAAAATCTGGCACAGAGTGACTTCCATGTAAACATCCTAACTCTAGAACAAAATAAAATGATCTGAGAAATTTAACTGAATAAAGAGTCTTAGAAAAAAATGACTCATCCAATGATGTGCCATATTTTCATGCCATCATCCTCCATAATCTGCTAAAGGTATCCCATATAATGCGGATAAATCAGTGTTTGTATCCTTTAAGCTGGATGCAAAGGCAATCGAATGGATGTGCAGCTTGTGGTATATAATGCAGTGGACTCTCCATAATGAAAAGCCTGTAAGTAACTGTGACTCCAAGGTTTCAACTGAATATCACAACTGACCTCACACCATCCTGTAGATTTGACTTCAGTAACATTCAATAAATGCTTCTAGATGGAGTTCTAGTCCCTAGTTCAGTATCTAACATAGTACACTGAACTTTCTTTATAAAGTCATTCATTCTTGCAAATCATTTTATACCACTTCTCCATCCTGGTAATAATCTTGTTAATCTGCCAAGTAGTCTAATTACTCTACAGATAAAGAGCTAATGTACCTCAATTATTTCCCATTAACTCTACTTCTCAGTTTTATATTCGTGATCCTTTTTGCCACCCGAGATACAATTGGATCTATTGAAATTATTTTATCTCTACCTGTGTTACCACCAATGATTAGCTAAATTTGCCTCTGCTTATCCTTGCCCCATTCCAAGTAGTCCATCACTATTTCAAGAATTTCTCATCTCTGTGACTGAGACTATCCATTCCGCTTCTTCCCTTCTGCTTTTCTGAAGCGCCTTTATTTCTAGTCCAGCTGCTCGTGGGGTTACCCACCACAGCGGTATCACTTACTTTTTCTTTATATTGAAAAAAAAAACGCCTTTCTTTCCTTTCCTTTTCTTCTTTTTTCTGGTTCTAAGGCCACAGCCCACTGTACTTAGGGCTTAGTCATGATTCTACACTCAAGGATCTCTCTTGACCCTCTTTGGGAACCATATGAGGTGCTGGAGATCTAACCAAGGTCGACTATATGCAAGACAAGTGGCCTACCCACTGTACTGGCTCTGCAGCCCCTGTAGAGGATGCCCGATTTGCAATTTACATTTGCAGTTATTTCACTCCGCATACAGTACGGATGCAATTCATTTACTAGTTTAATTGTTTTTAATGGTCATTTGAAGAAAATAAAATAATCTCATCCCTACCTGGAACAAAGACTCAGAGGACTGTGGAGGCTCGATTTGCTTTTTTGGCACCATATGGTTCCCTGACACCACCGGCTGTGGCTCGAAAACATGGAGCAAGAAGTTATCCCTGGGCATTGTCAAGTGCAAACCAGAAGCTACCAGCAACAAAATCTTGCCCTAAAGAGTAATATAATCTGGCTACATACACTTATGTACAGGCCAAACTTATTATTTTTTTTTTTTGGGTCACACCCGGCAATGCTCAGGGGTTACTCGTGGGATGCCGCGGGATTGAACCTGGCCGGCAGGGGCCGGCCCGTGCAAGGCAAACGCCCTACCCGCTGGCCCCCCCCGGCCAAACTAATTTTTAATGGAACTGATTTAAGGGCATGATACTTGAAACGTACCATAGAGCCGGATGATACAAAGGAATCCATAAATAATTTACTGTCACCATCTTAAAATTCTTCATGATCATTTTGTTTTGTATCCACACCTGGCAGTGCTCAAGGGACACTCCTGTAGATGTTTAGGGGACTCTGGGGTCTGGCATTGATCCCACCCACCAACATGCAAACCACGCACTCCACCAAGTGAAAAGTGAATCCTCTCCAATATTACTAGCTTTAACTTGTCTTGAAATGAGTTACTTCCAGCACAACTAAATCCCTAAATCAACAGGGGAATTATCTAGAGCACATGTGCCAGGTATTCTTTGACTGGCTTTTCGCGAGAGACGCAAGCTTCTCATAACTCAGAATTCCGCTGGGCCCACAATGAGAGCAAGTTGAGTGAAACTCAAAGTGAGACGCAACTAAGCTGTTCTGTCTCTAAATGACACAAAGCTCTGCCCAGCCCAGAGAGGCCACTCTTTCCATTAGACTGAATTCGCTTCAAATATAGGTAAAAATACATGTTACAGTGCATGAATGGCCAGCGGAACCCTTTCATATACTTTCTGACTTGTTTTATTGTTCAGTATTGGTCAATCATTTATACTGAAGATGATCACCTAGAACAGGGGAAAGTAGGCAAACCTTAGGTCTCTTTCCATCCCACTCCTTGATTATTTAATTTGTGAAATGAAGGTAGAAAGATTTATTAAAATGTAAATATATGATATAATAAAAATAAGAATGGTTTGGGTAGATTTGTGCCTCAGTTGACTATTCTGTTCAGAATGAGTCAAGTGCAACCTTTCCAAATAAATAGTGAAATTTCAGTAATTCTGCTTGAGATAAATGTTTCAATTTTGTACTGCACAATACAAATATTAATGATTTATTTATTTTTATCCCCCTCAAATATTATTGATTTAAAAATCCATGCTACCTTGTTATATAGTTTTCTTTAGAAAATAGAAATGTTTATATATTTGTTAAAGGAAAAGTGAGCATAAAAGACAGTTTAAGGCTCTTGTAACTTTAATGACACTTTTATCTTGCTTTTTAAAGAAATAGCCATGTGTTCATTTAATACTGACTCTCCAGAAAAACTTAGCTAAACTTCATCCTTAATGTTATATTTGAATTAGTTTAAAGATGTAGCTGATTGATCTTTTTTGAAATTTTACTGGATATAGAGTATTGATTACTTCAAGTAACTTTGTTTACTTCTTTGAGATGTCCTAGTTGACAAAAATATACTTATTGGCTTCAAACTTTTATTTTTATCTTTCCCTCCCACCCACCAGTAACATACTACTTGAAACTTAGCAACACTTCTCTTGATCAATGAAGTGTCTCCTTTTCCAACATTTTCTGTAACAAATTCTCTTCCCCAGGGACATAAAAACATTGATGCTTCTATTCTTGTATTTTTTCTTCATTTGGTATCTCATCCTTAGAGAGCACAGAATATATTATTTACCCAGCTGTGGATTCACCCTTGTTACACACTTTCCGCATACTTACTCTCTGTGCCCTTTATATGCTCAGTGAAGTAAAGTAAAAAAAAATCCAAAAAAAGTCTAATTTTATGATGTTTTGTCCCAAGTGTTTATGGCTTCTTTTTTTCTCTAACTGTATAAAGACTGCACGAAAAAATCAGGTAGGGATTAGGTTTTAGAATCTTTTACTGGAGACTCTTTTTCACTATTTTTGATCCTAGGAAGGCCTAGATAATACAACTCTTTCTCTAAGAATAATTTTTTTAAATTAAACACTATCACTATCACTATCCTCCCGTTGATCATCTATTTGCTAGAGCAGGCACCAGTAATATCTCACATTTTTAATTTTTAATTTTAAAAGTTTTAAAATTAAACACATTTAATCTACATATCTCCAATTTTATTTAAGCATTGAACATTACAATTGTCAGATCTTGCACAAGGTTTTTCAGGGTATATTGTCTAATATTTGTATATTATTTGCTTTGCATTTAGATTAGTAGCATATTGATATATGCTTACAACTCAGTTTGACATGCTGCACATTATAAATATATCAAAATAGAAAATACTTTATCACTTGCAACTTGTTTTCCTGTTGTTCATCAATTTGCTCGAGCAGGTGCCAGTAATGTCTCCATTCATTGGGAATGAGGTCTATTATTGTTACTGTTTTTGGTATATTGAATATACCATGGGTAGCTTGCCAGGCTCTTCCGTGGCTCTGGGTTCATTCCAGGGGGCACAGTCTTGTCAGACCAGTTATATTCAAAGCTCACATATTAAAATTATTTCAATAATAACATGTAGTAGCTCACATATTAAAATTATTTCAATAATAGCATGTACTGGGCAGATTAGCAACAAAGTTTGAAAAAATGCTGACTGCTGTCATTTACTTCCCACTTTTTTATCCAGAGGCCACTGAATTTAAAGGAGCATTCCTTGATTCTTGAATGTTAAAATAGCTCACTTTTTTCTTTAGCAAGCGGCCCTGAGGCCGGTCTGCGATTTCTCCTGGAAAGCCTAACATCTTTAAAACTTTTTACCAAGGCACAATGCTGTGGCTTCAGACTATGAGGCTGAGGTCTGAGAGTACCCATTATTAACTCTTTGTTAAGTAGCTCTAGGAAATTTAAGTTACCAAAAGTCTCAAGAGATCAAATAAAAACACTGGTAGGATAAAAGTTTTGCAACCAATTTTATAACTTTAGAAACTCATGTGTTAAACTAAAACATTACTTCTTGAACCTGTTTTTATGTACCACAATTATTTCATCTCAGAATATTTTCTAGACCAGATATTCTAATAGTCCTAATAATTTTCGATAAGTTATTGAAACTAAAATAATATTATTCCCAGGTGGTTAGTTTTCCTTCCACACTAAGACCTTGAAATTTTAAGTATGGTTTATAAATGCTGTGATTTTAAAACCCATCCTTGTAGAATGAAGGTTTAAAGAATAGATGAATAAACAATTTGATAGTTCATAAAGCAAAAAAAAAAAGAAATTACTGTCAGGACATTCAGCATTATTTAACTTCTCTAAGCCTCAACTGAAACAGTATCTGCCTCGTATGAATGCTTCTAGGACTAGCATGGCACACGCGATATATGACATAGCAGATGACAACTGCCCAGTAATGGGAACTATTTACTATGTGTCTGTTGCTTACAGTTATACTTTCTCCCAAGCATATACTAGATCAAAAAAGTAAAATTGGTATTTTTTCAAGTATCTAATAATATTGATTGCTTAGCAATATGTGGCATTGATCTTAAGCTAAAAATATACATTGAGCGTCCACACACACACACACACACACACACATACACACACACCCTACACTTACTTGCACAAAGTTTTCATTTTAGTTGGAGAACTAGTCAACACTCAAATTAGTGTGACAGCTGGTACAAGATGAATAAGTGATTGAGTTCAGTGGCTTCCTGGGTAGACAGTCGGTACAAAACTATATTAAATTGAAAATATTTTTGAAATATTTATAAAATAGCTTATTGCTTAAAATATACAATTATATTAAATCCACTTATTTCTCAAGTGATGAGAGATAAAATAAGTTTATGAAAGTCATTTACTTGTCAATTAATATTAAAGCTCATATACTTATTACTGTGGTTAATTAGTGAAGTCTGGAAGAACTATTTGTATAGTATTATATTATTCCAAATAATCATAGTTTTAATTCTTCCATTTAATGTGCACCCTTTTTTTACATAATTTTTTCTTACTAAGACTTCTAGTGCCTTTACTGATGAGAGGGAGAAAGCTTTATATTTTGAAGATACCAGTCAAGAAATTTTCAGTTTTTAACTATGAGGAGTGATGTTTTCTATGGGTTTAAATATATGTGGACTTTATTATATTGAGTTGTCTTACTTCCATTTCAGTGAGAGCTTGTAGTCATCAATTAATACTGACTCTTGTCAAATGTATTTTGCATCTTATCTGACATTTTATACATCATCTATTATATCTTTTGTTTTTTTTTTTGTATTTTTTCTTAAATTTTTTATTTTTATAATTACAAAGATATACAATTAAAAAGTTCATATTTGGGTTTTGGTCATACAGTGTTCCAGCACCCATCCCGCCACCAGTGCCCATCTCCCACCACCAACATCCCCGGTTCCCTCCCCCTCCCCCAGCCCTCCTCCATGGCAGGTTCTTTATTTCTTTCCCTTTCTCTCTCTTTCTCTTTTTCTTCCCTCCAGACTATGGATTACAGAACATACATTAAAGGGTTGTCATGTGTATCTTTTGCCTCTATTTAATGCTCAGTTCTAGGTTGGCAGTAGTACCCTCGATAATTGTTAGCACACTGTTCCATTTTCTGTCTTACCTACCCTCTGACTCCCACATGTTTGTGATAATTTCCACCTTTGACAAGACCTCCTGATATATGTTTCACTTGACCTTGGATATTGGTATCATAATATGTGCATATATATTTATGCCATGCAAATAAATGCAGTCATTCTGTATCTGTCTCTCTCCTTCTGGCTAACTTCGCTCAACATGACTTCATTTTTCCTAACAGCTGCATAGTGTTCCATTGTGTAGATGTACCAAAGCTTCTTTATCCAGTCATCGATTTTCGGGCACTCTGGTTGCTTCCATATTCTGGCTATTGTGAATAATGCTGCTATGAACATAAAAGTAGGGATGGTGTTTCCGCTGCTTATTTTTGGTTTCCCAGAGTAGATTCCCAGGAGTGGTATGGCTGGGTCAAATGGGAGTTCAATTTCTAGTCTTTGGAGGAATGTCCATATTGTTTTCCAGAAAGGCTGTACCAGCCGGCATTCCCACCAACAATGGATGAGTGTCCCCTTCTCCCCACATCCACGCCAGCACTTGTTGTAGTTGCTCTTTTGGATATGTGCCAGTCTCTGTGGTGTAAAGTGGTATCTCATTGTTGTTTTGATTTGCATCTCTCTGATGATTAGTGATGATGAGCATTTTTTCATATATTTTTGGCCATTCGAATTTCTTCCTTGCTGAAGTTTCTGTTCATTTCTTCTCCCCATTTTTTGATGGGGTTGTTTGTTTTCTTCTTGTAAAGTTCTACCAGTGCCTGATATATCCTGGATATTAACCCCTTATCAGATGGGTATTGGGTGAATAATTTATAATGCTTCACATTGATTGATTTTTATATTGAAATATTTTTGTATTCCTTGAAATAAATCCTGTGAATATATATATTTCCACCTCCTTCCGCAGTCAGGGCACACATGGGTTACTCTTAAGTCTTTGTTATAGTGAATAATGCCTCAGTGAATATTAGCTATCTTTGGGGAACTATACCCAAATTTCTGACACTGTTATTTTATTTCCAATGAATACTTACTCAGAAATTAAATTATTAAATTATAATAACAGGTCTACTTTTTAAGTTTTTTGATCAGTACAATACTGTTTTCCATAGTGCTCACATTAATTTACATATTTACTGACAGCATAACAGGACTTACTTTACATCTTCATGAATATTTGTTATTTCTATGGGAATTTTTTGTTTGCATTTCCAGCAAAACCATACTTAAATATATCTCATTGTGCTTTTAATTATTATTTTTTGATGACTTGTGATATTAAACATGATTTTATACAACTGCAGACCATTTGTATGCATTCTGAAGGGAAATATCCATTTAGCTCTTCCCAACATCCCAATTACATTTCCCTACATTAAACTGTTTGCAGTTTTCTCAATTGAGTTCTAAGAGTTGTTAAGAAATTTGGAAAAGAAACTTTTAAATGTAATTTACAATTATTTTCTCTCATTTCATAGGCATTTTATTTTACTTTGGTAAATATTGCACTGATTTTGCTGCATTTATTAGAATATTGAAAAGGAAACCCAAGATCTATGCTGGACACGCAAAATAAAACTGCTGAGGGCTATTTTCATAGAATGAACTATGTGAAACAATGGGTTTCACTGTTTCTATGTATATAAATACAGGGATCCCGCTAGAGTAAAAACAATATTCAAAGAAGATAGATTTCTCTTTTAATTTGCTATCAAAGGAAGTTCTTAGCTTATCTAAATATACTTGTTTCTCTTAGAAACTATAAAGTTTAGATATGTGTGCATCTGTGTTATATTTGGAGATAGCCTTATCCATGTGCTCAGGGTACCATATGGGGTGCCAAAGGGTAAAACTGGGTCAGCTACATGAAAGGAAAGTGCCTAGTCCCTGTAATCTCTCTTCAAGCCCTAATTATTTATTTTTAAAACTACTTCTATGCCTATTCAACCTTGAACACTTATGTTATTTGCCTGTTTTGATTTTTTTTATTTATTTATTTCCACTCCAGAGAAACCTGTGTTCTCTCTCAAACAGGCACTTCCTCCTTTCTATCCCTAAATAAGTTTTGATAAAAATGCATTTGCTTCACAGTAAAAGGGACAACTACTTATAGGAATATCACTTGAATCCCATTATTCATCGATTTGCTTGAGCGGGCGCCAGTAACATTTCCTTTGGACCTATCACGTGCCAATGTAGTCCAATGGCATCTGGTTGATTCAGGAATACGAAGAGTCTCAAACCGTTCCTTCAGGGTCTTTACCCTGAAGTAACATATAGGAATATAAGATCTAAAATGACATATTTTTAGAATAATAATGCCTCTGTGCTGGAAAGAGAGTACAATGGGTAGGATGCTTGACTTGCATGCACCCAATCCAGACTCAGTCTCCAGCATTTCATATGACAGACAAGCACTTCCAGGAGTAATTTCTGAGCACAGAGCAAGGAGTAACCCATATTCACCTCCAGGTGTTGCCCTAAAACTAAAAGAAATAAATAAAATATGTCTTTAATAGCCTTGTAGTATTAGGATGTCCAAGATAAGCAATATCCTGATTTACACAGTGACTTACAAACAAACGTACTTCCTCCTCAGTGTAACATAGTGTAAAGTTTATTATCTTAACTTACCCATCCAGCTTTATTTTGGGTATTCTAATAGTATGACTCTGAATTTCGTCATTTGATTGTCATTGGTGGTAAGATTTTAGCAAATAGACCATAAGTAGAAAAAGACAATTTCTTTTACATTCAGCCATTAATTACCTCAAATCATTTGAATTTAGCTACCATATACTATATATAACTCATATAATACATAGAGAACATATATTATATATAGTATATATAAGCACATTATGTGTATTTATGTTATATAATATATGCATATAATATATACACAAATATATACATATAATGTATGTATATATTGTATAAAATATATATAATATATATTGCAACTAAATACACACCAAAAATTAATAGGAAGTCAAATACAAGAAATTTCTCTAGGTTTGGAGTTGATTTAGAACGGAATTCTAACATTTACCTTTGGATCATGACAAGTATATTTTTAATGAGAAAGAGATGCTAACTAATGTAACCAAAGGGTGAATATTTAAATTGTTGTTGTAAATGTTGGCTGGTTCAATCCCTGTGGAAAATAATGTAAAGATTTCTCAATAAACTAAGTATATAACTAGCATATACCAAGTGATTCGACTTCTTGGCATCTGTACCCCCAAAACAAAAAGATTAATTCAAAAAGATGTATGCACATCTGTGTTCACTACATTTTTAACTACCAGTACATAAAAAATGGCCATTACAGGTTGCTAAATAAAGAATCTCTGGAATAAATACATGCTGGAATACTATGGAGCCATGAGAAAAATAAATAAATCATGCAGCTCATTTTGACCTGGAAGGAACTGGAGGTTATCATGGTAAGCAAAATAAGTCATAGGCAGAAGCACAAATACCAGATTGCTGCATTTATCTAGTACATACAGTTATAAGTCAAGGAAAGGGAAGTAATCAAATGATGGAAAGCCCTTGGATATAGACTATGAAAATGAGTATTGCAGGAAGGAGTTGAGCAAGAGGAGGGAATAAAGAGGCAAACTGAGGATAAACTTATGACATTGAAAAACGGTCTTGGATATTTCCATGTTATAGAAGTAAAGAGTCTGTTACATCAAAACCATAAGACTCAACTTTTTTTTAGACGGACTCAAATTATAACTAATTTTTTAAATGCATCAGCAATGGAGGAAGGAGGGTACATTGGGTCACCGATGCAGAGACACTGACTCTGGCAATGGGTGGGTTTAGTGTTGGAACATGGAACACCTGAAACTGTTATTAATGCATCTCAAAAATCATGGTGAATAAATATAAATAAATAAATAAATCTTCCAAAAGGGTAATCAGGATTCCCTTTCTAACCTCTGCACCTTACATTTTCTTTCTACATAGTCTGAGATTGACTATGCATTTTGTTTTTCCCAAGGTGAAAATATCATGTGTTACAAGGAGAAATCTGAAGAATATTTGGTGACTGGACTTGTTATTTCTTGTGGTTTTTTAAATACAATAGGATATAATAACTGTGTGGAGTAGTTTAATGCACCCATAAAACATATGAATGATATTATCAAGATTCAACAAACTTCTAACTCATCCAACAACTAATCATAACTTACCCATCCTTGCCATGATTGATCTGGCTTGCCAGCTGAGACCAGATAAAAATTCCCAAATCAAAAAAAATCATGAGCTGATTATTTTAAGATGTCAATTTAAAATATATATTATTATACAACTAATATTAACTGATATGATCCAAATGTTATGTACTTCAATTGGACTACACCATTGTGTGACCTGATTGTAATTATATTCTGAGTATTTTCTATTTTTGTGAGAAAAATGAAAGAATTCCATATAGTTTAAATCTTACTTTTACAGATTTATGAAAAACTATTTATTAATAAACTATTTTATAGATAACTGAGAAAATTACTTTCTATTATTAATTTTTATGGCATTATAATTGTTATTTTTGGCTTGGAGCCACACTTAGTAAATACTTATAATCTCGTGGCACTGTTTGGGAACTGTATGTAGAGAGGGAATAGAAAAAGTTGCTCAGCAGCAAGGCTAGCACCCTACACACTGTACCAGATACTAGTATCAGTGCACTAAGGATACTTTGATTGTTGGCTAAACACTCTTCCAGGTTTCCACTATTTTTTTGGAGTTTCGTGTTTTTTAAAAATCAAATTGCCATAGCATTTCTAAAATCATATGGTATGTTTATAAACTATTTACTAATATTTCCTAAAATATGAACCCAGGTACACACACACACACACACACACACACACACATATATATATATATATATATATATATATATATAATTTTATGTTTGGACATACTTCTTTATGTAATATTAGGATGTACTATTAGTGATGGTAATTGCTTTGCAAGAAAATGTTTTTCAAAAGCAAATAAAAAACTAGCTGGCTAGCACACTACCTATTAGAAAGTTCTAATATTATTTAAAATTTTAAATTCTAATATTATTTAAAAATCACGACATCGATGCTAAAGACATCTTCAAGGTGAAACACCATTAACAAAGCAACTAGAAGAAAATATAAACATATGGGACTACATGAAACTGAAGAGCTTCTGCACCTCGAAAGAAACAGTGACCAAGATAGAAAGACAGTCGACAGAATGGGAAAGAATATTCACCCAATACCCATCTGATAAGGGGTTAATATCCAGGATATATCAGGCACTGGTACAGCTATATAAGAAAAAAACAGCCAACCCCATTAGAAAATGGGGAGAGGAGATGAACAGAAACTTTGACAAGGAAGAAATCCGAATGGCCAAAAGGCATATGAAAAAATGCTCATCATCACTAATCATCAGAGAGATGCAAATCAAAACAACAATGAGATATCACCTCACACCACAGAGAATGGCCCATATCCAAAAGGGTAAAAGCAACAAGTGCTGGCGTGGATGTGGGGGAAAAGGGGACTCTCATACACTGTTGGTGGGAATGTCGACTTGTACAACCTTTCTGGAAAACAATATGGACATTCCTCCAAAGACTAGAAATTGAGCTCCCTTTGACCCAGCCATACCGCTCCTGGGAATATACCCTGGAAAGCCAAAACGCATAGCGGAAACACAATCCGCACTTTTATTTTCATAGCAGCACTGTTCACAATAGCCAAAACCTGGAAACAACCAGTATGCCCGAGAACTGATGACTGGATAAAGAAACTGTGGTACATCTACACAATGGAATACTATGCAGCTGTCAGAAAAAAAATGAAGTTATGAAATTTTGCTATAAATGGATGGATATGGAAAGAATCATGTTGGAGTGAAATTAGTCAGAAGGAAAGAGAGAGACATAGAATGACTGCATTTATTTGCATGACATAAATATACTAGGTGATCTTACCAAAAAGTGGAAATTACCACAAGCGTGTGGGAGTCAGAGGTTGGTTTAGATAGAGAAAGGAACATGTGTGAATAAATGTCTAAAGGTCTGATACCAACATAGAACTGAGCATTAAATACAGACAAAAAAAATGCAAATGAGGGCTTCTAAGTGTCGTAGTGCAACCCACAATGTGTGGGAGAAGGAGGAGAGAGAGAGGGAGAGGGAGAGGAGATAAAGAACCTGCCATTTAGGCGGGATGTGGGAGGGGGAGGGAATTGGGGACATGGGTGGTGGCTGAGGGGCACTGGTGGAGGGCGGGTGCTGGAACACCATGTGACCGAAACCCCCAAGCGTGAACAACGTTGTAATTGTATATCTCACGGTGGTATAATAAAATGTTTAAAAAAAATAAATAAATAAATAAATAAAAAAAATGAAAAAAAAAAAAAGTTCTAATATTATTTAAAAAATTATTTAACAATTTCACTGATCCTAGTTACTAACTCCATAACAGGCATTACAAGAAGTTCTGAGATATCTGAAACATCAAATTGGAATTTCTAAAAGATACATGAAAACTTTTAATCCCAATTTCTACTTCTCAGCTATTAACTACTAGAAAAGTAAATGCAAATACAGGTATGGATTGGGCAAAGAAACAAACCAAGTGTTTACTCAGTAAATATAATATCACTGTATCACTGTCTTCCCGTTTTCATCGATTTGCTTCAGCAGGCACCAGTAACATCTCCATATGCCCTGTCACAAGCAAGTGTAGCCCAAGGGAATCTGCTTACTCCAGAGACAGGAAGAGCCTCAAACCATTCTTCAAGTCATGGAACTGAGGTCCATAATAAGGCAGTAAAAAGAATTGCTGCTCAGACTCTATAGACCTAGATCCAGAAACAGTAGTTACCTTTAAGATTAATCTCTATGTTCTGGGTTTTACTGGTTAAGAAATTAATTATCCTGAGGTTAAAAAGGTGCATATATTAGGATTCTCCCTCTGGGATGGTATGGCCCTCAACTTTGGGACACACCCAGCAGTGCTCAGAGAGAATTTCTGGTCCTGTGCTCAGGGGATCATATATGGTATTTGAGACTTCAACAAGTGTCATGGCCAAAGCCATGCAAGGAAAATGCCTTAGCTCCTGTGGTATCTCTTCTGCTGAGGAGTTGAGGCTCAGGGATTGCATATAGCTGAGCCTAATTCAATCTTCAGTACTACACACTCTCCTGACTACTTCTAGGTATACCCTGTAGACTGACAAGCACCATCACTTGACGCAGGTAATTTCAGCTCCCCGGAACTTGAACAACACCTGGATCTTTGAGTCACTGTGCCTGGTATCCACCACCAAGTTGACTAAAAACTACAAGGAAACGCCCCATGACTCCTGAGCAACACTTAGGTATGCCCCTCCCCCAGTAAAGCAAATATTTGAATGACTAAGAAGATAATCTCCCTACCTTTCTTCTTTCTCATACACTCTTCAATAACTTCATTTCTTTCCTTTGCAGTCAGAGCTGTTTGCCTGAATTTTTATATAATTATGCAACTCCAGGCTTCAAACTTGCTTACATTTCCTAATTCTCTATATATCAGACTATGTGCCCAGGATCCCAAATCAGAGTGGTTATAAAACTGTAATTTTTCTCATCCAAGAGCCATTACTAAGGTTTCATTGCAAACCCCATAGGAGAAACCTCTTTCCACCTCCATCAGCACACAAACAATAACCACCGTACAGTGGTAAACTAGGCTTGGTTCAGTCTAAGCATTCATGTCCCTAAGGGGAGTTTCCGTTTGTAATTCGGCTGATAGGCAGGCCATGTGCTTTGCATATTTGCATTCCTAATCATGTACTTTCATCCTTCCTTCTCTTTTTATAAGGTCTTGGGGTCAGAGCCTATTACGGCCTCTGTAGATCTTTACATTACGATATAATACGAGGAAACCTAAAAAATATTTCCCCCAATCTTTCTCATTTAAAGTACTCTCCACCCCAGACCCTTTCCCCTTACCCTTGTGTCTTCAGCAATCCTGAAAGCCTTTTGTTAGAGGCTTCTCCCAGCATTTAGAGGAGCCCCACCCTCTGTGCCTGCGTCTACCTGACCCTTGACCTTGACGCTTGCCCCTTGATCCGTAGGAGTGGAGAAGCTTATCTGAGGGAGTCATACTTTTTCTGATCTTAATTTCTTGCAATTGCCAATTCAGTTAAGAGAGTAAAGGATTCCTTGAATCCTTGACTCCGCTGACACAGGCAGTTCCTTTCTCTTCCTTCCAGTGAAGCCAGACTACAGACATACTGTATGCACTCAAACAGGCATTATCAAACTTCCTCCAAAGCCATGTTGAAGCATCTCTACCTATGACAATATTTCCTTGCTTTAAGATGAAGTCAAACTAAATGCTGTGTTCTCCGAACATTTCATTTCTTAGTAATACTGAGTATTTTTTGGGGGTCTAGTGTCCTCTCTCTGGTTTAACACTATGAATAAAGGAAACATTACAAATGTTATTAAAGATTATTGTGTACATGCCTTCTTATTTAAGCGCTTCCCATTTCAATTATTGGAGATTATCTTTATGGTTCCCTGATCTTGTAAGATTTTTATATAAGCCAGGATATGCAGCAATTTATATGACAACATATTTGAAGTGATCTAGCCAAAGTCCCTCAAAAGAAGCTGAGCTTAAACCTCCATTTCAAAGGCTTCACAGACTGAGACCCTCCTTACTAATATAATTAGGTGTACCAAGCGCCTCTAGGGCACCACTACTCCTTTCTGCCCCACAGGTAGTATAGTTAGATTTCAGTTTATTGTTTCTTTCTTTCTTTCTTTCTTTCTTTCTTTCTTTCTTTCTTTCTTTCTTTCTTTCTTTCTTTCTTTCTTTCTTTCTTTCTTTCTTTCTTTCTTTCTTTCTTTCTTTCTTTCTTTCTTTCTTTCTTTCTTTCTTTCTTTCTTCTTTCTTTCTTTCTTTCTTTCTTTCTTTCTTTCTTTCTTTCTTTCTTTCTTTCTTTCTTTCTTTCTTTCTTTCTTTCTTTCCTTCTTTCCTTCTTTCTTTCTTTCTTTCTTTCGATCACACCAGGCAATGCTCAGAGGTTACTCCTGGCTCTGCACTCAGGAATTACTACTAGCGGTGCTAGGGGGAACATATGGGATGCCAGGATCAAACCCGGATCTGCTGCATGCAATGAAAATGCTCTACCCACTGAACTATCAGTCCAATTCCAGATTCTCACAGTTTAGACCTGGCTAGAAACCGCTGCCTTGGCAATTTGGCCAGCCGAACAGACAATTCTGTCCCTTTACATTCGAATTCCCAGAATTTACAACACCACTCCATTTCCCACTAACTTAAATTATTTTATATGCATTTTGTTAACTCTCTATGATTGGCTTGGAATATTTGATAGTTGATCCAAATTAACATAGTAATTTTTCATCCTTTCTACATGATTGGCTTAGAATATTTTATGTGCAACTTACTTTCTCCTTAAAATTGAAATACATTCCTGCTTGTCTCATTCTAGATCTAAATAATCTACAGAAAGCAAAATTTTTCTGCCTGGAGAAGAAAAAGGGTTCATTAAGAATGCTCAGTTTTATAAAACATTACTCCAAATAAAGACTTCTCATAATTGTTCCAGCAATAAACACTTGTTAACTTGAAAATTAAAAAAGAATGCTAGGATTTGAGGGCATTTCAAGATAGTACAGCCAGTAAGATGCTTGCCTTGCACACAGAGCTAAAGGCAGTTCAATCCCTGGATCCCCTGATCCCCTGAGCTTGCCACATGTGATCCTTTGGTATAGAGTCAGGCATAAGCGCTGAGCACATCTGGGTGTCTCTGAAGAAAGAAAAATCATAAATAAGAATGTTAGAGGGGTCTCTCTCCTTGGAAACCTCCACTATCCCAGTCTGACCACTATGTCTTCTTTTAATAAATTCACTTCACTCAACCTAAACCAACTCACTACCCCAGTAAATTCTTTTACCACCCCATAGTTGGATCCATCAGCATCTAGGTTCAAGCACCTCCTTCTAGCCCTTAAATATTTCTGTCATTTAATATAAATTTAGAACTGAGCCATGTTATGTCTGTATCACAGTTCCTAACTCAGGTTATAGTGCATAGAAAGTGCTAAAGCAAAACCATAAATTCCTGATGTAGACAGTTAGGTTTCACCATGAAAGTGATTTAAATGTTGTATTTTGAAATGTCAATGGAAAGGTGATAGAAGTGAAAGAAACACGATTTTGGCTGCTTAAGACATTTGAGTCACACAAATAAATAAGAACTTTAGCTTACTTTTTCCTAGTTTGTGGGGGATCACATCACAGTGGTGCTCAGGGCTTACTTCTGACTCTGCAATCACAGCAGTCTTGGGAGACCTTATGGGATCAAACCTTGCTTGGCAGCTGCATACTAGAGGAATGCTCTCCCTACTGCTATCTCTCCTGCCCCCTGAAGTTGTTTAAATCACAACCTGAAATGCTTTTAAGTTCCTATTAAAAGGGGAAATATATTTATTATCACATTTTCCATTTCTGGTTTTGGCATGTGATTCTAAAATTTGTTCTTTCACTTAGCTAATATTTACTGATCACAAAGTGTAAAGTCAGAAGTGTTGTTTTATTTTTAAGAAATACTGTTCTCAAAAGCTGCAACTTTAGAAACTTAAAATTCATGTCTATAAATACTTGCTATAGTCATAATGAGTACAACTCAAGTTAGCAGGAAATTTGCACCCAAGTCTTCCTAAATCTAGAGAACACACTGGAGATTCTTGGTCATGTAAAATTAATAACACTAAATATTAATCATATACCATACTCCAGACCTTGGACTAGGTATTAAGGATCCAGTAATGAGTGAAACCTACAAAATCTCTGTGGACTAGGTGTCTAGATTTTAGCAGGTGTTATGACAAATGATGAAGGAAGGAAATCAAGACTTAGGAAAAGACATGCTCATATTTTCAGTAATTAAAATGCATAGCATATGTGGGGGACAAAGTTTGGGTATTCACTTTATTTCAGTCTCTTATACCTTTGCTTTCTGTTTAGGTGGGGCGGTGCATACCTGGGGTACATCAGGCACACTTCAGTGTAGGTATAGGAGAACAAAATCTGCTACCCCCCTCCTATATATTTCTCTTTGGCATAAGGATTATATGATTGAAGGAGCTTTGAGAGCTGGGTGGAAGTTGCCCTTCTGTAAAGGACTTAAATGTGCATGAAAAGATTTCTCACATTAGGAAAACCTATCTCTTTAACTCAATCCTAGGGAGGTAGCAATTGAAAGCTGCATAATGATCTGTCTTTGTTGTGATTGCTCAGATGTCATTCCATAACCTACATTCCCTTTCTTCCCTCCCCAGCAATCCTGTGTCTCTGGTGAAGAGATACACCATGATTAAAGAGCACATTTTGTGATTCCCTCAACTATAGAGAATAGTTTTTCCTCAGGTTATCATTACTGGAAGATTGCTCCCAAGGCTCAATGGCAAACTCTTACCCACCATTTGGTGGAAGATTTATCAGATGAAACATTTAGTAGAAAAAGAACTGCAGTGGAGCACAGCTCAGAAAGAGTAGGGCTAAGGGAGAAGTGTGGTTTACAGACTAGGCCTTGGAAGGGGAAAGTCCCCTCTGATTTGTTACTGTCTCATGGTCTTGACTATGTCTATATTGGGTCTCTTCTTGGTTGGTGTCAAATCTCTCAGACTAAAAGAACTCAGGCATGGGGGTTAAAAGAGTCCCATGAGGATCTATTTATGGAATGCTGTTCCCTTTTTCTTTAGGCCAGTATTGTGTGCAGGCCTAGTGGTTTCTCTTAAGCCTTCCTTGTTCTGATTCACAAACTCCTGCTATAATTAATAAGATTTTTAAACTCCTCTTGGCTTCCAGGAACGTTTGGGGTCCCAGAAGGGCAAGAAGAAAACCCTGATGAAGAAGAAACTGTCAAAGCCATAATTGCTGAGAAGTTCCCGGAACTAAAGAACTCTTGCCTCAAGATCCAGGAGGCCCGTAGGATACCAGCTAAAAGAAACCCCAACAAGAATACTCCAAGACACATCTTAATTAGAATGACAAAAACTATAGATAGAGATAGAATACTGAAGCAGCAAGATCAAAGAAGGAAATCACATACAAAGGAACATCCCTAAGATTTACAGCAGACTTCTCTGATGAAACACTCCGAGCCTGAAAACAATGGTGGGATATTGTGTAAAAGGCTCAATGAACTGCACACCTCACCAAGAATTCTTTACCCGGCCAGACTCACATTCAGATATGAAAGAAAGATACACAGCTTCATGGATAAGCAACAGCTCAGGAACTTCATGGACTCAAAACCAACTTTAAAAGAAGGACTGAAGGGTCTACTGTAATACGACCAAACCCAAAAGCACAACAAGCACAAACAGAAAGATGGCACAAAATCCGATGACAATAATCTCTCTCAATGTCATTGGTCTAAATGCACCAATTGAGAGACACAGAGTGATAAAATGGATTAAAAAATTGAAGCCAACATTCTGCTGTCTACAAGAAACACATTTGAATAATCAGAACAAACACAGACTCAAATTCAAAGGTTGGAAGACCATTCTCCAAAAGGCTGGTATGGCCATATTAGTATCAGATAATATAGACTTCAGGCTGAAAAAGGTCAGAAGGGACAACGAAGGCAATTTCTTTTTATTATTGGGGTATGTACACCAGGAAGAAATTACACTACTAAACATATATGCACCCAACGAGGGGCCAGCAAAATACATAAAACAACTGCTAAGAGACCTCAAAGAAGACATTAACAGTAGCACAATAATAGTTGGAGACTTCAACACTGCTCTATCAACGATGGATAGATCAACAAGTCTGAAACTCACCAAGGAAATATTGGCCCTGAAGAAAGAACTGGAAGAAAGAGAGCTAGTGGATATATATACAGGGCTTTTCATGCCAAAAAAGGCTGAATACACATTTTTCTCTAGTGCACATGGAACATTCTCCAAGATAGACCACATGCTGAGCCACAAAGCATACCTCAATAAAATAAAAAAGATAGAAATTGTGTCAGCTATCTTTTCAGACCATGATGCACTGAAAATGGAAGTTAACCATACACAGAAACAGGGAGTCAAACCAAACACCTGGAAACTGAAGAGCTCACTCCTGAACAACAAATGGGTCATAGAAGAAATCAAACAGTAAATCCAAAGATTTCTGGAAACAAATGAAAATGAAGACAGAAGACATCAACTATAAGAAATTGTGGGACACGGCAAAAGCCGTGTTAAGAGGGAAGTTTATAGTTCTGCAAGCATTCATCAGGAAACAAGAAAGGGCCCACATAACTAACCTGACTACACAGCTGAAGACATTAGAAAAAGACCAACAAAAGGAGCCCAACCCAGGCAGAAAAAAGGAAATAATAAAGCTTAGAGAGGAAATCAATGAGTTGGAAACCAAAAAAACAATCCAAAAGATTAATGAAACCAAAAAGCTGGTTCTTTGAAAAAATAGACAAGATTGACAAACCATTGGCAAGACTTGTAAGGACAGGGAAAGAGAGAACACAAATAAAAGAATCAGAAATAAAAATGATTACATCACAAAAGAAACCACAGAAATCCAAAAGATCATCAAAGATTAATTTGAGAGCCTGTATGCAGTGAAACATGAGAATCTAGAAGAAATGCATAAATTCCTGAATTCCTATAACCTCCCATGGCTGAAACAAGAAGACCTCCAATAGCTGAGTAAGCCTATCCCCATCGAGGAAATAGAAACAATAATTAAAAAGTCTGCCCAAACACAAAAGCCCAGGTCCAGACGGATTCACTAGTGAACTCTACCAAACCTTTAAGGAGGACCTACTGCTGGTCCTTTTCAAGTTCTTCTAGGAAATAGAAGAAACAGAAACACTCCCTAACAGCTTTTACGAGGCACATATCATCCTGATACCCAAAGCAGGGAGAGACAACACAAAGAAAGAAAACTACAGACCAATATTCCTGATGAACATGAATGCTAAGATCTTCACCAAAATACTAGCAAACATAATCCAAAGATTCATCAAAAATATTATACATCATGACCAACTAGGATTCATCCCGGGAATGCAAGGATGGTTCAACATTCGCAAGTCAATCAACATAATCCATCACATCAATTAAAGAAAAAATAAAAACCATATGATCCTATCAATAGACGCAGAGAAAGCATTTGACAAGATGCAGCACCCGTTCATGATTAAAACCCTCCAGAAAATGGGAATTGAAGGGACTTTCCTCAAGATAGTTACAGCCATCTACCAAAAGCCCACAGCGAGCATCATTCTCAATGGGGAAATATTGAAAGCGTTCCACCTGAGATCAGGGACAAGACAAGGTTGCCCACTCTCACCTCTTTTATTCAATATAGTACTGGAAGTACTTGCCATAGCAATCAGAGAAGGAAAGGACATCAAGGGCATCCAGATAGGCAAGGAAGAAGTCAAGCTATCATTATTTGCAGATGACATGATATTATACCTAAAGAACCCTAAACTCTCTGCCAAAAAACTCCTAGAAACAATAGACGCATATAGTAGAGGGACAGGATACAAAATCAACACCCAAAAGTCGGTGGCTTTCCTATATACAAATAACTGAAAGAGAAGAAAGGGATATTAAGGAAACAATTCCATTCACAATTGTGCCACAGAAAATCAAATACCTAGGAATCAACTTAACCAAGTGTGTAAAGGACCTGTACAAAGAAAACTACAAGGCACTACTCCAAGAGATAAAAGAGGACATGAGGAAATGGAATCATATTCCCTGCTCATGGATGGGGAGAATCAACATTGTCAAAATGGTAATACTCTCTAGAGCTCTGTACAGATTCAATACAGTCCCTATAAGGATACCCATGACATTCTTCAAAAGAAATTGACCAAACACTCCTGAAATTTGTATGGAACAATAAACCCCCCAAGGATAGCTGAAGCAATCCTCGGGAAAAAGAAGATGGGAGGCATCACCTTTCCCAACTTCAAACTGTACTACAAGGCAGTAGTAATTAAAACAGCATGGTATTGGAATAAAAACAGACCTGTGGACCTATGAAATAGAATTGAGTATCCTGACACCCAACCTCAAACACATGATCATTTAGTCTTTGATAACGGTGCAACGAGTCTAAAATGGAGTAAGGAAAGCCTTTTCAACAAGTGGTGTTGGGAAAACTGGGCAGCGACATGTAAAATAATGAATTTGGACCTGTGTCTAACACGGTGCACAAAAATTAGATCAAACTGGATTAAAGATCTCAATATCAGACTTGATTCCATAAAGCACATTGAAGAAAATATAGGAAAAACCCTCCACAACATTGAAGCTAAAGGCTCCTTCAAAGGTGAAATATCACTACCAAAGCAACTAGAAGAAAAGATAAACATATGGGACTACATGAAACTAAAAAGCTTCTGCACCTCAAAAGAAACAGTGACTATGATACAAAATCAGTCCACAGAATGGGAAAGAATATTCACCCAATACCCATCTGATAAGGGATTCATATCCAGGATATATCAGGCACTGGTAGAACTTTACAAGAAGAAAACAAACAACCCCATCAAAAAATGGGGAGAAGAAATGAACAGAAACTTCAGCAAGGAAGAAATTCAAATGGCAAAAAAAACATGAAAAAATGCTCATCATCACTAATCATCAGAGAGATGCAAATCAAAACAACAATGAGATACCACTTTACACCACAGAGACTGGCACATATTCAAAAGAGCAAGAACAACAAGTGCTGGCGTGGGTGTGGGGAAAAGGGGACACTCATCCATTGTTGGTGGGAATGCCGGCTGGTACAGCCTTTCTGGAAAACAATATGGACTTTCCTCCAAAGACTAGAAATTGAACTCCCATTTGACCCAGCCATACCACTCCTGGGAATCTACTCTGGGAAGCCAAAAATACGCAGCGGAAACACCATCCCTACTTTTATGTTCATAGCAGCATTATTCACAACAGCCAGAATCTGGAAGCAACCAGAGTGCCTAAAAAATCGATGACTGGATAAAAAAGCTTTGGTACATCTACACAATGGAATACTATGCAGCTGTCAGGAAAAATGAAGTTATGACATTTGCCTAGAAATGGATGGACATGGAGAAGATTATGTTGAGTGAAATTAGCCAGAAGGGAGAGAGACAGTTACAGAATGACTGCATTTATCTGCATAACATAAATATATATGTACATATTATGATACCAATATCCAAGGTCAAGTGAAACATACATCAGGAGGTCTTGTCAAAGGTGGAAATTATCACAAACGTGTGGGAGTCAGAGGCTAGGTAAGACAGAAAATGGAACAGTGTGCTAACAATTGTCAAGGGTACAAATGCCAACCTAGAACTGAGCATTAAATAGAGGCAAAAGG